>CAEGAE010045308.1:0-23159 GCA_903067095.1 Girardinus metallicus
CTTTTCTTACTTATGAGCCATGTTTTGTATACTGAATGGACTAAGTCAATGACAATCAACATGCTAGTGACAGCATTCATGCTAACATTAGCATTTTGGCTAATTTTAGCTTATGCATTCATTTTAACATACTGAATGGTTCAAGTCCATGTTAGTCAACTAATTTTAGTTGACATTATCAAATTTTAGCATTGATGCTACTTTTTAGCATCAGAACGCTGGGTCCAAACCGACGGGCACACTTTGGCAGGCCCCGGTCAAATTTCTTCAGGAATTTCTAGTTCTTATTACAATCTTAATGTGAGTTATTACAGACTTTCTTCTGAAAAGAAGCCAAGAATAATCAATTGTTCTAATTATTTAATACCAAAGTTACAGTTGTTTATTCTTACAAGTAAAACAATATTAATATAGGTATGTCGATTTCGGTCTTATCCACTTACTCAAAATGTTTAGACTTCATTCTTTAAACCTTTTATGCTTTGAAATAAGGAATAGTTTGAACTATTTTTATAAATCTGCAAGCTGGAAACGTACTTCCTCTTTTTTCAGGAAGCCTGCATTTCCTGTTTCATGATACACTCTCTGCCTTACTATGATTTCTTATGATTAAATAGAAAAAGAAATACAATTAAAGCAAAGTTCGCATGACACACAAAACACAACAAAAACAACCTGATTGATTTTATTGAAGTTTTAGTCTACTTTTGGGTGTAAATATTAGTTGTGTGATTAATTTTAAAGGCAACTACATGTATTGATACTGTTAAACTAAAATCTCTAGCATGGGGAAGTGGGATGAACTCGGGTTTTCTTGACAGTGTACAGGATCTTTGCAAAACTAAAACAACATGCTAAAACATATATGTTTTATATACATTTAAAATAATTTAAATTCTAGCTTTATTTTAAGTACAATGTGAGCGATAATGTAATTTTGGATATTTTAGTTTTTTGCAGTTTGGAACAACTTAAATATTTTAGTTGACTTTATGTAGAATTTAGTCAAAAAGATTTGAATTGTTAGACAAAAATAAATGTTTTGAGTAAGAGTAACTTAAATTTGTCATGTTACACACATTTATTTCATGAAAGTTTCAAAGCATCAACTGTGGCTGGAGGCAATTGACTTTCTATTCAGCTTATGTATATTGCACCAGTTTACAAAAAAGTATTGTAAGTACTTTAATATAAAGTAAATTAAATCCAAACATACAGATTGAAAGTCAGTTTAATCTATGTTCTAATCTGATAGTAATTATCAAATAATGCAGTCAAGTTCTGTTATTCATGCAGGTTGGCAAAGGTTGTCTAAGGAAACCTAACAAATTGCATCATGTTACTGACTTGCAGCATCACGCCTCCTGGATGAGCAGTACACAAAATGAATGTGTGAATGCCGAGCATAAGTGATGGCCTAATGTTACAGAAAACTTTCTTATGAAAAAGGAAACAATTCAGGTGGCTAAAACATGTAGAAAACACTACATGTTCACTACATGTACACTACATTCATACATAAATACTACATGTACACTACATTCAGTTAGAAAGGTTCTCATGTTTAGTTTCTGACCCTTTAGCAGAGAAAACTCTGAGATCAGGCTTAGCTTGAGTAGTTTATTGTTGGGTTTGGGTTGCTCGGGTTTCTGGGAAGCTTAGAAATGGAACATGTGCCAATGACGTGTGGGAATCAAACTTTTGTTGAGCTGTCTCACTTTCTTTGTAGATGAAGGTTGCTCATAGGGGAAAAAGGTCCAGCCTGGACTTAAGTTTGGAACAACTTCTGTAAGGCAGAAAATTCGAGGAAGTGCAGGTTGTGTGTTGGAGAGCAAGCAGGGTAGAAATGGAGCTGGGGATTGTGGAGATAGACACTCTACTGGGTTCAAAGGAGGACAGGTTTTGGACCAGAAGCAATGGTTAAGAGTGTCTTATCCAGGAGCTCAGTTAGCATCTGTTCTGCTGCAAAGAATGAAACATGGCTTCCCAAAAAGAGTGTTTTAAAACATCTCAGAAAAGATCAAAAGTTGGCTTGACTGCTAATAGTAGTTGACCATCAGGACCTGAGCTCCTTAAATGCGGGCTATAACATAAAATTTACTTTTGGGAAGTTAATGTCATATTATGATGTTATTTCCTAATCCAAAGCAAACCTGGAGTGTTGCTTTGATTCTGTTTAAGAAATAAACATTCTGTGGTGCCTAAATGTTTGCTCTCACAAAATTTCCACAGAACTCCTCTTTGGAGCAGCTCACAACCTCCCCCCCTTTCTCAATGGAAGGAGCTTGTGACGGATTTATCCCCTCCCTAATAGGTGTTGTTTTTGTACTTTCTATATTCTAATTTATCTGGTAAATGTATTTTTTGTTTTGAGGAAATATTTTGTTTTAATCAATCACCTGGTCATGTGTTGCCATGGAAGCGCACACATAAGCAGTGCTGACAAGGACCTGGTGTTTTCAATCAGCCTCACTGGGAAAGTCCATTGTTTGAGAGGGACGGAAGATGTTTTTGGATTTTGTTTGTAAATGTTGTCTCCACTCCTTAATTAGTCCTGGTAGGAGCCAATGCTTTAAAAGCCAGATGATTTAGATTAGGGGGATTCTCTCTCCTGTGGGTTGAAATACATGTCATGCTGAAATATTGGACTGAAATGTTTGAGAACTTCATAAACAAACAAACAAACAAAAAAAAAAAAACTCAGAACTTGACAATATCTGGATCCTGTTTGTTTTTTTTTTACCTCAAACCTACACTTGGTGTCAGGAGCGGGATGCGACGCTGATGTCCAGATAAGAGCTAATTACAGATCCAAAGCAGCAGAAACAGCTCCAGTGGATGACGCAGAACAGGATGGAGCTACAGGTCAGCCGACTTTGCACTCCAGTGATGAAACAATACCTGTTGACACAAACAGTATTGCGGCCATGCTGGAAAGATGTCTTCAGTTCCAGAGTGACTTTGTTGACAGATGGGACAAAGAAGAGTGTAAACAAGAAAGAAGATGGCACCAGATACAGGTTGAAGTTAACAATCTGAGAGATGATCTGGAGAAGCAGCAAAAAACTGAAGCTGAAGCTCAATCAGGCCCCTCTTCAGAAGCAGATGTACAGCCAGCTTCTCTGCATCAATCTAGAGGTGAGCCAGTACAAAGAGCATGGACTCAATCTGATTTTAAAAAGTTTGAGGAGGGAGATGGCATTGAAAAATACTTGACAACCTTTGAAAGGCTGGCATGGCATACCAGTGGCCCGAGAGGGACTGGGCAGTAAGGTTGGTACCTCATCTCACTGGCAGGGCCCGAGCAGCATATGTGGCCATGGCTGCAGAGGATTCTTGTGACTATGCTGATGTAAAAACAGCCATCTTGACAAAGTATGAGATTAATGAAGAAATGTACCGACAACGATTTAGAGAGCCAGAGGTCTGTGTGAATGAAACCCCTCAAGAGTTCTACAACCGTCTGCAAGATCTTTACCTGAAATAGATACAACCCCAGAGGAGAAGAAAGGATGACATCGGTGAGATTCTCATCCTGGAACGGTTCTACAGTTCTTTGTCACCGGAGCTGAGAGTATGGGTCAAAGAGAGGAACCCAGAATCGGCACAAGTAGCAGCAGAACTTGTAAACTTCCTGGCTGCAAGACGGGGACCAAAAACCTTCCGATACAACCTTCAGCAGAAGTCCAGCTTAATGCAGGGTAAGTCTGTGGAGTTTGGTTTGGGTGGTGGTCCAGGTCAGATGGCCGATGTAGACAATCAAAGGGGGAAAACATTCTCATCTAAGCATAAGTCAGAAGCAAAACCTATTGTCTGCTATTTCTGTGGTCAAGAGGGTAATATAAAACCAGACTGCCCTTTGAAAAAAGCCAAATCAGCATATTTTTGCACTGTACCAAGGCCAGAGTTTGCAGAAAACCAATTTCAGGGTAAGAAACAAGCCTTCAGGACCCCTCAGGGATTATGGCAGTTTACAAAGCTGCCTTTTGGACTTCATGGCACACCCGGCACCTTTCAAAGACTGATGAATAAGGTACTGTTGGGTATGGAGTCATTCACTGCAGCTTACTTTGATGATATTGTAATTTACAGCAACTCATGGCAAGAACACATTATTCATCTGAGACTGGTGCTGCAGACCATCAAGAAAGCTGGCCTGACTATTCATCTCAAGAAATGTTCATTGGCAAAGAAGGAGCTCCATTATTTAGGCCATATCCTGGGTGGAGGAGTCATAAAGCCAGTGAAAGACAAGGTGGAGGCAATCAAAGCAGCAGAAAGACCAACAACCAGGAGACGAGTCAGGTCCTATTTGAGCCTGGTAGGTTGGTATCATTGATTTTCTGCTAGAGCTGCCCCTCTTTCTGACCTCACTGGGCCATCAAAATCAAAAATTGTATGAGGAGAAGCACAGGAGAGGGCTTTCCAGGATTTGAAGTATCCTGGAAAAGTGAAGTAAAATTCACTTTACCCTTCACTGTTCAGACTGATGCATGTGCCAGGGGAATTGGTGGGGTTCTTTTGCAGGGAGAAGATGCGGAGAAGAAATCAGTTGCCTACATTAGTAGGAAGTTGTTTCCACGAGAGACCAGCTATTCGGTGGTGGAACTAGAGTGTCTGGTTATCAAATGGACAATTGACTTGTTCAGATATTATCTTCTGGGGTGAGAGTTCACCCTTGAGACTGACCATCGGGCACTGAAATGGTTGGAGGCCATGAAAGACACAAACAGTCACATAACACGATGGTTCCTGTCTCTTCAACCCTACCGATTCAAGTTGGGCTATATTCCAGGAAAAGAGAACGCAGTCGCAGACTTTTTGTCTTGCTGGGAACCACAGCGAGTCTCCTGAAGTGTGAAGAATTTACCCTCTCCCTAACAGGTGTTGTTTTTGTACTTTCTATATTCTAATCAGTCCTGGTAGGAGCCAATGCTTTAAAAGCCAAATGATTTAGATTTGGGGGAGACTCTACCTCCTGTGGGTTGTGTTACATGTTCACATTTACTTCCGTCTCCTGATTGTTTGGTTATTTTGTTTTTATTCTTTGCACCTTGACGGTTCACTGGTGGGGGCGGGGCACAGCCAGCCCAGGTGTTTTAGCTGGGCTGATGGCACACCTGGGCGAGATGAGTGATGCGTGGCGTGTAGGAAGCTGCTGCAGCAGTGGAGTTTTTGCAAGGAAAGAATAACTTTAAGTACAGTGCGGGAAGGCTCTGAAAGAAGAGAGTCTTCACCTCGGGACGGATCAACCCAGAGGGGCTCCCCTCAGGATGTTTTGGCCGGGATCTTTTTTTTTTTTTATTTGGTTTGTCTCAACTTTTGGGAAAGCCGGCTGGACGCTACAGGATTTTAGCACCGGGGAGTTTACACGCTTGCTGAGACCAACCACCGATGAAACCACCGACGAAATCACCAGAGGTGCGGTTTTAAGAAAAGAGCAAAAACTATAAAAAGAAAAACAAAAAATATTGAACAGATCGTCTGACGGACGAAGGATCGTGCGGGCTCGCCCTTCTCAACGGATGTCAGCTGGTTGAGAAACTGATCGGACATTCAAGGTAAGCCCTCACCACACTGTGTTCCGTCAGGTACCCGTTTTGTTTGTTTTCTTTTCTTTTTTCCTCATTACGTACCTGTTGTTGCGGCCCTACTCTCTGGTAATTAGTTAAAAGATGAAGAACGAGCCAGAGTAAAGAGCAGCGGTACGTAACAGTTGAAATGCATGTCATGCTGAAATATTGGACTGAAATATTTGAGAACTTCATAAAGAAAAAAAAATCCTCAGAACTTGACAATATCTGGGTCCTGTCTTTTTTTTTCTTTTTTTTTAAACCTACAGAGCTACATTACAGCTCCTTCCAAATAGCTAGTTAGCACGGCCACCAATAACGGCAGGCCAGTCGTTTTCCTGAAATCGTAAGCTTCGGCATCAGCACAGTGAATACTGTGTAAATGAGGTTTGTTGAAAGCATTACAACCTTCTTCCTGGCTCAGAAGAGGTTGTTTCTGACTGAGCGGTGTATTTCTGCAGATGACAGTAGGACCACAGGGAGGACGCAGAAGAGCTCGCTTTGTTTTTCACAGATTATCTGTCTCATGTTATACTATCAAGATATTGTGAACATATGTAAACAAATATTTAACATTAAAAACATGTTTATAAAAGTTACGCACTGCGGCTTTAAGCCCACATTTCTGTGTTGAAAATGTTTTTTTTTATTAATTTATGGCTCTGATGTAATATTATAATCTTAGATTACATGTTAGCTGTAAGCAAAAAAGCATCCAAATTAACTGAAATAAAGGCTCTAAAATATAAGGATGTTGGAATTAATCTGTCATGTTTTGCTTTGTGAATTGATTTACTGAAGTGTACCTTTCATTACTCTTCTCATTGATTAAAAATGACTACATAAAAAGTAAGACATTTTTATGACTACTTTTTATGTCAAAAAAATTACATGGCGAATTAGACACAATTCTTTGGACCTCAATATTATTGAATCCCTTGTTGCCGTTTGCATGAATGTTTATTACTGAATACAAAGTGTGACATTGTGATGTCACTTGTCTCACAGTCTGTGCATGTGGCACACGTTTGCAAAAATCTGCTAACTGCTCTGGAAATAGAATCCATGTTCATCTTTCCATCTTTCTCCCCCCCACACACAGCATGTGGACATCAAAGCACATAGGAGCAAACGGCTTGTTTCCCAGTATTAAAGTGCAGCTCATGTACTGATATCTGCTTAACATTTATGTGTCTGAAGTGCACATATATCCTTCCACCCTCCATTTGTAATACATCTCTCATCTCTGGCTCATGGTCTGTATTTCTGGAAGACTCCACCACACAATGTGAGTCAGAAGAGAGAAATGAGGCCCCTACCAAGAAAGTGGACGAATATTACATCGATGTCGATGTAAATAGGGTTTTTTTTTTTTTTTTAGCTCTATCCTAAGCAATAAAGGTTTTGGTCCATAAATGGTCCATTTAAATGAAATGTTAAAGTGGCAGTATTCTTGATTTTCCAGGCACATAGTCTCATTTTATAGCACAATCAAATATGTCTTCTGCAGTTATGAAAATGCTATATATTTCAAATGTGACTTAAGTGAAACTTGACTTCTTGGTTTGCACCTTAAAATTGGCCTCTGTCTCTTTAAGAAGCTCATTCTCTTTCTAACACTCCACCTTCAGTAGGAGAACTTCTCTGTGAGGCAGAGGCTTTGGTGGAGACTATAGCTCCAGGGAGGAGCTTTGTGAGAGCGTTTAGGCACCCAAATGTTGAATCTTTGCGAGATTCAACATTTCCTCAAGCATGCAGGAAAACAAAAAATGTTTCAGGTACAGTGAGAAAAATAAGTATTTGAACATCCTGCGACTTTGCAAGTTCTCCCATTTAGAAATCATGAAGGGGTCTGAAATTTTCATCGTAGGCGCATGTCCACTGCGAGATACATAATCTAAAAGATATCTGGAAATCACAATGTATAATTTTTAATATAATTTATGAGTGTTACTGCTGCAAATAAGTATTTGAACACCTGCCAATCAGCAAAAATTCTGGCCCTCTAAGACCTGTTAGTCCTCCTCCAAAAAGTCCACCTCCACTCCACTTATCATTCTAAATTAGAAGCACCTGTTTGAGGTCGTGAGTGGCTCACCAGAGGAAGGCGATTGGAGACAAAAGCCTGCTGGCTAGATGGCAATCTTTGAAGTGTTTGATGGTTGGTAAAGATTAAAATGACGGCGGTGTAATTTGGAGTTAATTGTAGATTACTTTAAACAAGAAAGTATGATGGAAGAATGCAAAGAATTAGATGATTCAGATAATTGTAGTACGAAAAGTGATTATTACAAAAGAAGTGCAAAAACAGAAGACTGGCAAACAGTGAACCAAGGAAATAAGAAAAGGAAAGGATTTTAATCTGATGAAGAAAAAAAGAGATGAAAGTAAAATAAATGAAATTTAAGTGATTCTTAGATTCCAGAACCCATTTGCTTGAATCCTTTAAAAATAAGAGAGGCAATATATAAAATAGTAGGTGAGGTGAAAGCAGTCAAAAGGTAAGAGATGGTAATCTATTGGTATTATGCAGAGATGGAGACCAGGTACAGGGACTAATTAGTTGCATGACATTATTGGGAAAAACGATCAAGCCACAAATATGGCAGGACAGAGGAAAGGTAACAGGAGTAAAATCTGGAGTATCAATTATCTGACTGAGTGTTGTGGAAAAAACTATTTCACCAAGCACTGTCAGGTGAAAGCACTCAATCAGGTTTATTCATATATTGTACACAATACAGAGAGCTTGTAGGACAATCAATAATGAAGCAGGTCTGGGTGAAAAGCTCTGCCAGGCAGAGACAACACATGAGTTTTATACCAAGGTAAGGAATACAAAACATGGGGTGAGACAGTCTGATTCTCTTGCAGATGCAGCAACTCCCAACCTTGTGTATGTAGCCCAAGCAGGTTCTTTTGGTGAGAGTTCACAAGCATTTCATATAACATGATCAGCAGATGTTAACTTATAATAATTTTCCACCAGGAAAATTATTATAGGAAGAGATTAAAGGTAATATAAAAGGGGCTAGAGTGATTAAAGGGAAACTCTTGTTTGTTACAAGAGAAGAAGTTAAAAGTCCTAGTAAGTCAGTTATGTTAGTCCTAGATTACCCAAAAAGGCGATGATTGAATATGTCAGTTATAAAATAAGGCGATACATTTCCTCCAACAACTAGATGCTACAAATGTCAAAGGTTTGGACATATTGCTGCTGCTTGCAGAGCTAAGGCCAGGTGTGCCAAGTGTGGAGGGGAACATGAGTATGGAAAATGTTCTGAAGGAACTAAGTTAAAGTGTTGTACTTGTGGTGGGGGACACAGTGCTGCATTTAAAGGATGTGAAGCTCATAAAAGAGCAGTTCAGGTACAAAATATACGTGCAAAGGAAAAAATTATCTATGCAGATGCAGTTAAAAAGGTAAGTAATTTAAATGCTAACGCTAAAAGCATTTCTTTACCCCAAACTTCCTCTCAAATAACAGAGCAACTGCAGAGCCAGAGAACCTTAGGAAGTACAATGATTGTGGAAAAGAAGTTTGTTGCATTTATTGTGGAAGTAATAAATTGTTCAGCACAGACAGATAGTAGAACAGAGTGAAATAAAATAATAATTAAAGCAGCAGAAAAATACCTTGAGATGGAAGACTTGTCATTTGAGTCAACCAGTGCAGTTTTAACAACTGGGATAAATGAAAGTCATTGGACAAGAATTTAAATATTTGGGGTGCTGTGGGCTCAGGGGGTTAAGCACAACCAGGGGCGCCGCCAGGAATCTTGGGCCCCATGACAAAAAATTTTATGGGCCCCCCATGTGCAACTACTGTTACAGTTTCTTGAGTCTATCTGACCCATCAAAAGCATCACAATTTTAAAGGCTTGCAACTGCCTTGCTTTCTTTGGTCCAATACTGATACTACAACCTACTGCATGCAAATAGGTTGCCTAATTTTTTTATTATTATTAGTTTTATCTCATTGAAATTTCTCTTCCCACTTGCAGCAGTCGCATACAATGTGCAAAATATACATAAAACAATTTATTTAGTTACATTTTATTCATGCTGCATTATATAATTTTAACAAAAATATGTTTTCTCCATATTTGTTAAAGTTGTCACGATGTTGTGACAGTTTATGAGACAGATAATTTGTGAGAAGATCAATCTCCTCCACCTCGACCCTGAACTACTGTTGCTAGCTAAAGTAATGCAGCGTTCTGACCAAAAAGAACCAGGAGGAGGATTTTAGTGTTAATCAACTTCATTCACTCACTGCTAAATGTGCTAATAGTGGAGAAACAACTTATTGTTACAGTATAACTGTTTATCTGCCGGTAGCTATGTTAACTAAACTGAGCATTCAGTTTGAATCTGCATAGCTCTGTGCTATGCTAGCTGCAGCATAACATAAAGCGAGGGGAGGGAGGATGAGCAGCCACATGAAACTGTGATTGACAGCGCTAAAACCTGTGTTCTGCCTCTGATTGGTTGTTTCTAGACAGCACTGGGAGAAGGCAGAGGAAATAATTTTTTCACAAATTACCTCTCATGCCATACCATCACAACACAATGACAGTTCAAACAAATATATAAAAAAATATATTTTTTTATGAAAATTACATACTGCTTTAATTTCACTTGGGAGAGGACAGGTCAGGAGGGATGTGGGAACAGATGTCTGTAATTTAACCTCTCCATAACCAGAGGACCCAAATTTGGGCTATATTTATTCAGCAGGGTATTAGTTATAAAGTTTTGAATATAAATGAAGAAATAGAAGTTATAGAGGCTGAGGTATGGATTAGTAAATCAAAATTTAATATGATAATTTTTTATATTGTAACCCTTGTAAAAAATATAAGTAGAGAAAGACTTGAAAGTGTTTATGTGAAGGAAAATGGAAGAAATATTTTATGTTGAGATTTTAATGCTCATAATACCTTACGGGGAAGTAAAAAGACCGATGAAAATGGGAACATAATTGAGGAAGTTTATGGATGATTATAAGTTAATTTATCTAAATGACGGAAGTGGTACTAGATTTGATGTAGGACATCGAGCAGAACCTGTAATTGATCTTAGTATAATGTCAGATCAGATAGCAGGAATTAGTCAATGGGAAGTAATTAATGATAACCCCCTTGGAAGTGATCATTAACCTATTCTGCTTAAGATACAAAATTTTAAGGTAGCAGTTGAATAAAACTGGTATCCTAAATGAAAAATGAGGGTGGCTAATTGGGCAATATATAATGAGATAGCAAGTGATAAACTTCTGGAGATTATGTCTAATTTAAGCAATGATATTGAAGAATTAAACTGAATGATTTCAAATATAATACGTGGATCTGCAGAAAAGGCCATTGGCAAATCTACTGGTTTAAAGAAAAATAAAATATTTCCTTGGTGGAAGAATGAAGCTATTAAATTTAGAAATAAAGCATTCACAGGCTAAAGTTAAGAGAATATTTAAATTATCTAAAAAGAATTATTGAAGGGTTTTTTTTAGTACAATTGGAACAGAAGTTAAAGTAAACCAGATTTGGGGAATGATTAGAAAGATGGGAGGAAATTAGAAGGGATTTTTCTTTTCCTGTAATAAAAGATAATCAGTTTGAAGCTGTATAAGGAAAAAGCAAAGATGTTTGGTAGGTCCTTTGTGAAAGTACATAGTTCTCAAAATTTATCAAATGAATAATTATCATGGAGATTGAAAATGATTGAAGATAATAGAAATTTTAAATAGAAAATAGATAGATGGAGGTGTTTTAGATAAAGATTTCACATTGTTTGAAATGAATAGAGCTTTGATTGGAGTTAAGAATGCACCTCCAGGTAAAGATGGTGTATGCTATAAGATGACTGAACAGTTATCAGATGTTGCTAAAGGAGTGGTTTTAAAATTACACAATAAAATATGGGAACATGGTGAATTGCCCTCTAGTTGGAAACATTCAGTCGTTGTACCGATAGTAAAGCCAGGTAAGGATAAGGTAGAGGTAAAAAAATTATAGGCCTATAGCTTTTACATCTAATTTTTGTTAATTAGATGTAAGATAACTAAGAGATTAATGTATGAAATAGAAAAAAGAGGTATTCTATCTCCTTATCAGAGTTGTTTTAGGAGTGGACGGAAAAATGTAGATCTAATTGTTTAGAAAATGAAATAAGAAAGGCTCAGGTAAATAAAGAAATTATCTTAGCTAAATTTTTTGATATTGAAAAAGTGTATGACATGCTTTAGAAGGAGGGTTTATTAACTAAGATGGATAAAGAAGACACAAGTAATATGTTTTTCAAGGAAAAGGGTTAATCCTACAGTAGATCTCAGATTATATGGGCAAGGACTACTGCCAAGGTCTCTGGAAGTTTGATGATCGGTGCGTACAGAGCCGAGGGGGGAAGTACGGTGATCACCAGGGTCTTGATCTTGCAGGCTGAGGAGTAGGAGCGGATTGAGAGGCTGCTGTGGAGGGCGGACAGGTAAGAGTTTGACCCAGTGGAGGCTGAGAGTGGGGTAGGCTGCCGACCAGGAGATCTGAGGAGGTTTGATAACTGCTGGAGTGTCAGTGGAGCTCGGGCACCAATGGGTAACTTCCACGATGTCACGAGGGAGAGAGAACAGGGAGACTGCCTGGTGCTCAGGCAAGCGATGAGAATCATCCACCGCTTCACAAAGGTTCACCATTACTGGTTAACACTCTGACGCTGAAGTGTCGGCAGCTCCCCACTAATATACTCCTGTACATTAGTGTACAGGAGTATACAATGATGAGATGGGCAACAGGTGTGCTGGATCCAAGAACCATGGACATGCCCCTAAGGTCGACTCAACCTCTTCGCTCCCTCTGGTGGAAAAAAAGGAAGGAACAAAACCAAAAGAAAACCCCAACCCCAGATCCCAACAAATTCATTCTGTGTTGGATTATGGATGCATTGTTTATAAGTCAGCTGCAAATTCTTCATTATTAGATTTAGATAAAATCCAAGCTAAAGCACTTAGAATATGTTGTGGTGCTTTTAGAACTTCTCCAATTCCTGCTCTTCGGGTGATTACCGGAGAAATGCCACTGGACTTAAGGCGGATGAAACTATCAGCGAGGAATTGGTGAAATTTACAAGGGCATGAGGAAAATCACCCTACTAAACAGATATTCAGAAAATGTTGGGAATATTCTTTGAATACCATCCAAAACATTAAGAGTTTTGGATGGTAGTGGAATATCTATGTAGATCATTTGGGGATAAATAATGTAGCATGCTGAAAAACTGTAATTAAATCTAAAATTGCTCCATGGTTATTTGAAATGCCAATAGTAACTTTAGACACCAAAAAAATAGAACAGTTTTGTCAAGGTTTTTATCAAGTTATTCAGCCGTATTTAGAAATAATTTATGAAAATATTACACAAATATATACAGATGCATCAAAAGAGGAAAATGGTAAAACAAGAGTAGCAGTATATATTCCTAAACAATAGATAATTTATCATTTTTTTCAGCAGAGATGTTGGCAATTATTTTTCACATTGCAATGGGTGGTGGAGGTGAAGCCCAGTAAGGTAGTTATCTGTTCAGATTCAATGTCTTGCCTAAATAGTATTCTAAGTGAAAAATCTGAAAGCCGTCAAGATCTTTTAGATGAAGTTAGTTATTTGATATATGGTATAAAGCAACAAAAGATCAGTATTCAATTCACAGGGGTTCCAGCACATAAAGGAAATGTGGGTAATAAAAAGTAGATAAGTCAGCTAACGAAGCAGTGAAGGGAAGAGAAATTTAATATAACGTCGCACTAAGTAGAGCAGAAATAAAAGTAATTATTAAAGATAAAATAAATAACATATGGCAGGAGAAATGGAATTTAGAAGAAAGAGGAAGGCATTTACATACAATACAGAAGGAGGTAATCATAAGAAATAATAGTATAATAAATAGAAGAGAGGAAATATGGATTAACACTTTGAGGATTGGGCATACTAGTTTAAATAGTGGTTTAAAAATAATAGGGAAACATTCATCAGGTGATTGTTCTTATTGCGGGGAAAGGGAAAGTAGAACATGTGTTGATTTATTGTAGAAAATATATAAGAGAGAGGAAAGAATTGGAAAGGGTAATGGGGATTTCAGTAACTACGGATAATTTATTAGGGAAGTATCAATCACATGATATAATTGAAGCACTCATTAAATATTTGAAAGATACAAAATTTGCTGAGAGGACTTAGTATGTGTGTGTGAGTGTATAGGTATGTATATAATATAGTTATTTTAAGGCTGGAAGACATATAGGAAAAAATGAATTTCTGAATTACATCTCCGTCCAGTTGATGGCGGTAATACACAAAATATGTAAACTGCCAGAAAACACTATAGGAGAAGAAGATTTTTTTTAATTAGATTTTTAACAAAACATTTATTTAGACAATTTTTCACAATAAATACTATCAGGAACAGAAAACTAAAAGACAATAAATATTTACATCAATAAATTAATATAAATTAGTTCGTCCTGATTTAACACGGTGCACAAAACATTCTTAAAACCCCACAATTGTAAAAACCTTTTTAAATCCCCAGTGGCTCTGTAAAAACAAAACTCCAATCTCAACCTTGCTTTGATGTTGATCTTCCACAGACCCACTGCATCTAAATGAGGTCCAGCC
The DNA here is from genome assembly GCA_903067095.1 of Girardinus metallicus. NCBI lineage: Eukaryota > Metazoa > Chordata > Actinopteri > Cyprinodontiformes > Poeciliidae > Girardinus > Girardinus metallicus. The sequence goes on from CAEGAE010045308.1 coordinate 14,243, forward strand.
TGCATTCTGTCTCTACGAGATATGTAGATGGCCATTTTCGCCTCAGCTATTAAATAATTTAAAATCCGGGATTTAAAACTAGTGGCTCGGTTATAATTCACACCGTTAATAAATATACTATTGTTAAAAACTACGCCAAAAAGGCTAAAAACTCTTGCTAAAAAACTAAAAAAAATGGTTAAACGAACACAATCCATAAAAACATGAAAAACACTCTCGGACAAATTACAAAATGGACACTCATTTAAAACCCCCGGACTGATGATAGATAAAAAAGCATTGTTTGCAATGGCACCGTGTAAAATTCTCTACTGTAGATCACCAGTCCTTTTCTTTATGGGAGGTTTGTACAGCGTCCTCCACTGTGGAATTTGTCCTCCCAAGCGTTCCGTCTACACGCTTGTGGATCTTTTTTTCAGTGTTCTTCCGTTCATGATTTTAACACAGTTTTTATATAGTTCTTTCGGGCCTGGACTTTGCAGGCTCATCTGCAAATCTTTTTTAAAAAGTAGGGGGCCACTTTCCTCCTCAAAGTCAGTCTCCATCCTCACATCAGGAAAAGGATCCGTCGGGTCTGGTGAGATCTTTCCCTCATGGAGTATTTTCAGAAGACTCCTCTCCTCCTCTGTCATCCTCTCCTTCACCACACCCAGGAAACGTTGAACCAGTCTGATCGATCGGAATCCAAGCATTTTGACCACAATCCGGGTGTTGGTGAAATCCGATCCCGCCACCTCCACCAGACGTTTCACGGATGTCATCTTTGCCTTGAGCAGTGTCTGTGATATTCCCCGAATGGACCCGTGGCTCACATCCATTCTGGATCCGCAGATTAAAGGCTCTTCTAAAAACCAATGCAGAAAATGATGCGTTTTTGAACAAACTAATTTAAAAAGGCCGCAGGATTTAAAAACAACCTGATAGAACTGAGGTAACACCTTTAACTTTAAAAGTCTAAAATCCGTTAAAAACAGAGCAGCATCCAACTCCAAAAAATTTACACGCCTAAAGATACAACTGGCCACATCTTTCCACACAGGAGACATTGTCAAATATTTTTGGAGGAACAGTATACGGAATGTTGCTGTTTTACTGGCCAGCTGGACAAGGCCCTGTCCCCCCTCCTCCCTTGGTAAAAACAGCACAGACTGTGGCACCCAGTGTCGACCTTCCCAAAAGAAATTAACCATTTTACCCTCGCGGCAGACATCGTGGTGAATTTTTCCCTTATCTCAGTTAAAACGCTGACATCGTTTTGATCTCTTATAAAAACAACGACATCGTCAGCATAGGCAGATAAAACCACACTGTTTTTAAAACCAGGTAAAAACAAACCATAAATACTTGAACGAATTTTCCAGAGGAGGGGTTCCAGGGAGAGTGCATAGAGCATCCCGGAGAGCGCGCAGCCCTGACGAACACCTCTGGCACTCTAAAAGGAGCACAGAGACTACCATTGATCTTCAGCACACTCTCAATGTCGCTGTACAATACCTGGATCTTGGCTATAAGACCCTCGCTGAACCCAAACCCCTTCATAACTTTCCAGAGGAAGCTGTGTTCAACGCGGTCAAAAGCCTTTTTCTTGATCTAATGAAATCAAGCCTAGTTTTAAACCCAATGAACCGGAAACTTCAAAAATATCCCGAATTAGGTAGAAGTTATCTACCATGGACCTGCTGGGGATGCAATAGGTCTGATCTCGGTGGATAATCTGCTCCATTGCTCTTCCTAGCCTGGCGGCTAGAGCTTTCAACAGGATCATTCAGAAGAGGGACACGGGGCGCCAGTTCTTTATGTCCTGCAAATTTCACTTTTTGGGCAGCAGGGTGTTGACTGCCCTTCGGCAGGACAAAGGTAGTGAGCCAGTTAACAGACTTTCATTGTATACTTCTATCAGGTCTGTGGCCAGAAAGTCCATATAGGCCTTGTAGAACTCTACGATAAGCCCATCAACGCCCAGGGACTTCTGACCCTGCATATTGCGGAGGGCCATATGGAGCTCTTGAAGCCCTAGAGGGCGCTCCAGTTCATTATTGACCTCCTCAGAGATCTCACAGTTCTTTGTTTTCTCCATATTCACTTCGGAATAGAGAACGATACAACTCTACGGCCCTCCTCCTTACCTGCCCTGGCTCACTCAGTTGTTGCCCTGTGTCCGACAACAAGGCGTGGATTAACTTCCTCTGCCCATGTTTCCTCTCTAAGCTAAAAAAGAAGCTAGATGGAGAATCAATCTCCGTGATGTTCTGAATCCAAGATTGGACCTTACTCTCGAGCAGGTTTGCTAAAAGGAGCCTTTTTGATTTGAGAGCTTTGATATGCTCTCGATTTCCTGTGGATTCACTAAGTCGTTCTAATTCTACTATATTTATCTCCAGAACTCTAATAGATCCGGAGTGACATTAAGAGTGTGCTCCTGACTCAGCAGTTTTATCTGAACTTTTCCGTAGTCCCACCACTGTTTCAGACAGGTAAAATCTAACTTTCTTTGTCTAAAACCAGTGCAAAAAAAAGCTTAAAATCTCCTTAAAACCTTGATCATAAGTTAAAGCGGAATTAAAATGCCAGTAACCACTCTTAGGTAAAATGTTTTTTATAAAAACACTACCTAAAAGCAAAGAGTGATCTAGAAAAGCCACCGGTAAAATCTGGCAAGTTTTAAACCCATTAATATGTTGTTTAAAACAATAAAAATGATCAAGCTGAGCTAAAGAGATTCTGTTTTCCTTAATGTGGGACCATGTGTACTGCCTGGAGCCTGCGTGCATCCTCCTCCATATGTCCATGAGATGCGACAAGCTCCCTCAGAGCGTGTTGGGCTGCTGGATGATTACGTGATTACGGTCTAAAAACTCATTTTCTGTACAATTAAAATCTCCACCTATAAAAACATAATCCTCAGAACCGCAATCACCCAAACTTTCCCCAATTTTTTTCTGAAAAACGCTTTCTCTCTGCATTGGTGATAGAAGCATAAATATTAATAAAAATTAGACTAAAATGATCAAATTTTGTTTTCACTAAAAGACACCTTCCTTGAATGACGTGTTCTATTTCCGTCTAGTTTGGAGTAAAAGCTCTTGAAGAAAGGATTACAACTCCTGCACTCTTTGAGGTGCCATGACTTAAAATGACTTCCCCTTTCCACTCTCTGGTCCAGTCTGTTTCAGTTAAAATGTCACTAGGTGACTCTTGCAAAAAAATAACATCAATCTTCTTATGGTTCAGTGTTTGATATATTAATGCCCGCTAAAAACAAAAAATCATAAGACTAAATAAAATATAAAAATGCCACTATCCATTAAAATTGTTTCCTAGCTTTCAACATTATTTTCTTTAACCTAAATACTTCTGTGTCTGTAAAACCTGATACTTCCTTTTTCCTGATATGATATTGTGCAGAGAAATAAAAAATTTTAAGTTAGGAAAATAACTTTCTATTTTAATTCCTCTCAGCTCTTTGGTTTCTTTTAAAAAGTTTCTAAAAGATTCCACAGAATATCTAGGTTCTTTGTTACCGTTTTGAGACACTGAAATCTCACTAGTGTCAGAGAACCAACTTTCTGTATCGCTGCTTTCTGACACCTCTTTCCTATCTGCGGCTAGCTTGTTTACTAGCTTGTACAGCAGCCACCGCGTTTCTCCTTTTACTCCTTCTCTTAATCGGAGCCGAAGCCTCTAGCTCCATTACCTCCTCTACCTCACCTTTCTCTCCCTCTACTCCAGCTCTAAAAAACACTCCACTATCCTGTCTGTCCACCTCCATCTTTTCTCCCTGATATCCACTCGCTACAATATCCTCATCAACCTTTACCCCTTACTTTTCTCTCTGCACACCACCTATCTCTCCCACCCCATTTTCACCTCCACTACCATTCACACCATCACCACACAACACCGTGCTCTCATCCTCTCTCACACATACACTCATTCCTAAAACTTTCTCTCTTTCCGCTACCTCCACCTCAACCGTACCTTTCTCCTGTCTCTCCGCAGCAGGCTCTTCCACCACCTCTGCGGGCTCTTCCACCACCTCCGCGGCTGCTGCGGGGCCCCCCGCAGCCGCCACGGGATCCTCCGCAGCAACGGCAGGCCCCTCCACAGAAACAGCGGGCTCCTCCGCCACCTCAGCCGAGTCAGCAGCAGCGGCCTGCTGCGTCGCTGCACTCGGCAGAGCCGGCCTGGCTCTGTCGGGGCACATTTTTGCAATATGTCCCTTTTTGCCACAACCAAAACCTTTCATATTTGAAGATGTTGCAAATAAAATATAATCAAAATCATCTATTCTAACGTGAAATCTTAAAATCCTCATCACGTTTGTTTAGAATCATGAAAAGTTGTCTCCTATGGGAGACAACATGTAGTGGCGATTTGCACCCAGACGGTACTTTTTTGATTTGTGACACTACTTTTCCGTGTCGGGATAGCTCTTTTACCAGGAATTTATCACTAATGAAAGGAGGGACGTTGGATAATGTTATTTTCGTCGCCGGCAACGTTAGCGCCAAAATTTGCAAAAACATATCACCGACAGAAAAACCCATCTCCACCAGCCGTTGAACCTGCTCAACTTTTTCCAAAAACAACACAACAGCACCGTTCATTCGAGCCGCGGATCTTATTGAATTATGTCCAATAATCTCCCCCACCGCCAAACATACTTCCTTCATGCTGCACAGAGAACCAGCACCCACCTTGATGCCGTTCTTCCATGTCAGCGTGGAGAAAGACCCACCACCCGACACCATGACGTCGTCAGACGCCGGCCAGCCAGGCATGCCTGACGGCCACACCCAAAACCCAACAAAAAAAACCTAAAAACGTGACAAACCTCTCACAAAATGACAATTAAACAAATAACATAAACACTCACTGAAAATCAGTAAGAAAAAAACCAAAAGATAGAAAATACAAAAGCACTCGCTCACTCGCTCTTCTTCCGCTCTCCACACACCCTCCTCTCACTCGAAGAAGAGTTTGATTTTGATTTTTAACAAACATTTATTTATACAGTAATTTTACACAAAAACTATTACACAATCAGGTCAGGAAAAAACTAAACGACAATAAATATTTACATTAGCAGCTTGTTATAAATTAGTACCTCCTGATTAGAAACGGTGCACAAAACACTTTTAAAACCCCACAGTTGTAAAAAAACCCTTCAAATTCCCGGTGGCTCTGTGGAAGCAAAATTCCAACCTCAACCTGGCCTTGATGTTACACTTCCACAGCCACGGCATCAAGTTGAGGTCCAGCCTCCATTTTGTCCCTTCGAGTTAGATAAATAGCCATTTTTGCTTCGGCAATTATATAATTTAAAATCCGGGATTTAAAACTAGTGACTCGACTGTAATACACACTGTTGATAAAAACAGAATTAGTAAAAACTACGCCAAAGAGGTTAAAAATTCTCGTTAAAAATTTTTAAAAACTAGTCAAACGTACACAATCCATAAAAACATGAAACACACTCTCGGACAAACTGAAAAAAGGACACTCATTTAAAACGGCTGGACTAATGACCGATAAAAACAAGTTTGTTGCGATGGCGCCATGTAAAATCCTCCATTGCAGATCGCCAGTCCGGTTTTTTATAGGAGGTTTATAGAGAGTCCTTCACTGACGGGTTTGTTCTCCCAGACGGTCCGTCCACACGCTCATGAGTTTCATTTATGACTTTGACAGAGTTTTTATAGAATACTTTTGGGTCTGTACTCTGAAGGCTTCTCTGTCTTTATTGTAAAGCAGGGGACAACTGTCCTTTGTGAAGCCGGTGTTTAGCATCAAATCAGGAACCGGGCCTGTCGGGTCCGGTGAAACCCTCTTGTCATGGAGCAACTGCAGGAGATGCCTCTCCCCAGCCGTCAACCTCTCTTTCACAATGCCCAGGATTCCGATTTCTTAGACTAATAATATCTACCAGTGCTTCATAGCACTGATAGAAACATTTATACTTTGAATTGTTTTTAAACTTCTGAAGTCAGATAAAACTTGATCCTCCATTTAAGAATGAGAGTTTGAATGAGCATACATATTTTAATCAGCATACATATTTAAATTAAAAATTTCCTGTCTTCTCAGCCCCAAGCTGCTCAAGGCCACTGATTTAAAAGTTTCAGGTTTTTTGTTAATTCAAAGATGTTGCTCTCTACTCTGTCCCTTCACTTGCTCAGCAGGGGTGTTTGCTCAGATATGTGTGTGTGTATTTAATATAAATACAACGTGATAAATAATAATGATCAAAATCAATGTCCTTGCCAATCATTGACCCAGTTCACTGTGTAACAACATCAATAATACTAATTCAGTATTTCTTGAAATGTATTTTATGAAATGAATGAATGTAAGCAATTATTTTTTTCATTTTTAAGTATTTTTTTTAGATAGAGATACAAAATCATACTCTCCTTTAAAGAACAATAATAACATCATGAAAGTTATTTTAAAATGTTCTATTAAAATATTATGCAAATATTGCCTATAGAGGAATGAAATGTTTTTTACAGAAGGCTTTGGGAAGTTGGGAACAGTTTTGTAAAATTTGACTGCAGAAAAAAACAGGATAGATTAAAAAAATGTGGTGCTACCAGTCACTGGCCCATGTCGGAGCCTAAAAAGTGTAATACTGTACACAAATACTCCAAGGTTAATGGAAATACTTTTGTTGAAAAATTAAAGAAGAGTCAAGTCTCTGGAGTCACAAACAATGTCAACATCTCACTGATGTTTTTATCTGGTTTTAAAAGTTCATAGGATTTAAATCCTATGAAGTTTGTGTAAACATACTGATTAAACCCTCCCAATTAAAGCTGTTACTGGTAAGCCTAAAATGCCTCATAGTCCTGGCAGACTTAAGGCTTTGACAGCCAAGAACTTTGTTACTAATTGGAAGCATCTCATCAGACTTGCATCTCTAATAAGAAAAGGAAAATTGGCAGTTATGAAAAATATGGTTTAAGTTTTTGTTGAGATTGTATTGAAAAACAGTCACTCATATTTCCAATGATATTTGCTGATTTAAAGGTCTGGTTTCTATGAGCTCCAGGTTTTTTAAGTTGGAAGTCCTACTTGCCATGACCCTAATTTTTAGCTCTCTCCACAGATTCTTTGAGGCAGAGAGGTTTTTGCCCCTGGGATAAAATCAATTAGGATGCTAAAGGACCACATCAGGGATAACGCATTGACAGGCCTGGCCTGTCAATGCCTGTCACAGGCAGAAAAATGGAGTCCAGGCTTAAAGGAAGTAAGTGCATGCTGTCGTGAAACCTGGTAAAAATTGATGAGATCGTTCCAGGTATGCAGAAAACAGATTATTAAAGGCCTGGAGGGAATAAGTAATCTTGTTTGTTGATTAATAAATGATTGTGATATGTATTATGAAAACCATTATAAAATATATAACCCTTTTTGAATATGAATAATGATAAACAAATGTATTGAATTATGAAGATTTAAACAAGCATTTAAATGATGAAACGAATGAAAAGATGATAAACAAATCAACTTATGAATTGATTTAAACATGATTATGTTTGATTTTACAATGATTATACAGTATACTGACTTATAACTGAATTAACTGTGTTCCTCGTGAGAAAGTAAGAAATGCATGATTCCCAGAACTGTGATGTAATAGGGCGTAGGTGTAGGGAGTGCAAAACAGGAAATGAATAGAGGAACCATGTCCAGATGGTCAGGAGAAAAACACCAAGAGAAGTAGATGGAGCAAGATGAGGTATTGCTCAGTATTTGGTCTCCACCCTGACCCTGGAGACATTGACTAATGCAAGGGTCCACCCAATGACATCAATGTTGAAGTAATCATGGACAACACCCTACATACACATCCATGGAGTAAGAAAGTATAAAAACCCATGGAAAAGGGAACTACGTTGTTCTTTTCCTCCGTGTCGAAGTCTTGACAACATCGCAGTCAACGAGAAGAGAGGACCACACCCTGGAACCATACGGGAGTAAAGACTTCGCACTTTTAGTTGGGGATTGAATCAACTGGCCCTTAACCCTGGTTCCTGATCCGATCGGTACTGCTCTCTACCCCAAGATCTTGGTGGTTGTAATGGACTTGGTGAATGGACAAAGATCATTAGAAGAAAAGAACTGAGTTTTGAAGGACGACAACCGGTTCTACTTTGCTTCCATTTCAAGGAGGAATTTTTCTCAACCAAGTCAAGACCTCAACCAAGGACTGTTTCATCCTTTGTTCACCAAGATTATTCTCCATCTGGGTATGAGTTGAACTGCATCTCAAAGCCTCTCTTAGATGAATTAGCAACACAGTTTAGGGAAAGATGATAGGAAGAAGGGAGTTGAATCTTTATTATTCTTATGTGAAATTTATTATTCTTGTACTGATTGAATTTATTGTTGCTTGCCCCTGCTAAAGCTTATTAAATAAAGATTATTAAAATTCTAATTGAAGTTGTGGACAGTAAAATTAATTGAGTGGTTCACTGAGCACGGTTCTTCTTTTTGTAGTAAAATTAATGAGTGTGATTCCCAAAATTTGGTGGTCTCAGAAGTCTCTTTAGTGTTAATAAAAATAATGACCTTGGGGTTCGCGCCGAGCCACTAAATGTGATCTAGTCGGTAACAAGTGCTCGTTATTAATAGAAAGAGAGCTGCCGTTAACAAGAGTGGTTTTTGGAGTTATGCGATTGCAGGGCTACTCAATCGATTGCTTCATCAACTGAAGAAGGTCATAACTTTTGGACGAAGGCAGTTAAAACTAGATTGAATCTCTTTCGCAACCAGCTTAAATAGATTATCTTATCTAGACTAATCTCCGGGTAAAACTCGAGGTTCTAGAAGATTTTCCGGACCCGTTAGTTGGAGAGCTGGTCAGTAGTCAGTCCGGGAGGTTTGGGGCGGGGCTGGCTATTGCGCAATAACA
>CAEGAE010045323.1:0-35501 GCA_903067095.1 Girardinus metallicus
TATATATATATATATATATGTATATATTAATCACCCATTCAAGTACAATTTTTAAAGGTGGATTTAAATTTTTGAGAGATAAAAACAGTTTAAACAGGTAGAATTTATGACATCATATTTAACAAAGTATTCCTGCTGGAAAATGAAATCCTTCACAAAGTGCTCCTTGGAGGTATCTTTAGTAGTGACAGTGTTTGACTCTGCAAATATGGCTTAAGGTGCTGGAACATTTTACTAAATATAACATCCACAGGATTCTCTGGTAAAAGTGTTCTAGAACAACCTAAACAGCACTATGCTTTTCAAATATTCAAATAGCCCTAGGATCGCACATATACACTTGCATACTTCCAGCACAGTTCCTGTGTTCTGTAATTTCTCTACAGAGCATGCTGTATGTACTTGCAAAAGTGCCTGAGATAATGTAACACATTTGTTTTCATGTGAAGTTGAAGTCTGTCAAGAAAAACATAACCTTAACTAAGACTAACTCAAAGGAATAGTCTGGTGTGTTATTCTGCTTCCTAATTGCTAAGAGTTGGTTAAATTAGGTTAGTGGTTAAATCAAGTTAGTGCTGTAAAAAGTTAAAGGCTGTTAGTGCAAATTATAGGTAATGTTTGACTTCTTATGACTGAAGTTTTGAATTTTGAAGAATTCTTTCAGGACTGAACAAAGGAATGTTTATGGCAGAATGGGCAAAAATGTAAATTTAAATTATGCAAATTGTGGCTTAATTCACAGTCCCTAAAACATGCTAGTTCACGCAAATCATTTTTCTCCTGGGCCAAAGAGAGAGAGAAAAAAACAACAACTGAAATCTTGTTCAGTGGTCCAAAGTCCTCTTTTCACAGAGAAGTAAAGTTTGTATATCATTTGCAAATCAAGACACCAGAGTCCGGAAGAAGAGTGGAGAGGGACACAGTCCACATGGAGAAGCTTCCACAGTCAGTGATGACTTGGGGTGCCATGACATCCTAAGGTGTTGGTCCACTGTGCTTTCTGAAGTCCACAGTCTACAGTGCCACTGACCATAACATTTTAAGCACTTCATGCTTCCTTCTACTGACATTCTTTATGGAGATGCTTATTTCATTTTCCAGCAGGAATAGGCTGAATACACTGGCAAAGGTACCAAAACATCCCACCGTGTTGATGCAGTAATTCATGGAAAAGGAGGCCAAACCAAGTATTGAGAACATAGAAAAGAACATACTTTTCAGAAGCCTTATGTTTCTGGTTAAATTTAAATGTTGTTATTGCTGTCATATAATATTTACATTTTCAGACAATGTGTCTATGTTATTTAATAGAAAACTAAATAATATAAGGATACAATCTCCAACTGAATATACATCTCATCTCAAGTTAGATGTTTGCAGGGAACAACACAGCTAAATAAATATTCCACAAAACATTGTTAGTGAGATTGTAATTTGTGGATGGTAGAGCACTATAGGGGTGGAGATCCAAAGAACCTTAAGAAACCGTTGCATTTTAAAACACAGCCCACTGTGAGCACTTGGTATTTAAAGTCACTAAGGGTGTGTAGATCTGAAAAATTGGAAATTAAAGAAAAAGGAGGAAAGCGCAGAAAAAGAATCCCTTTGTTCCTAAAATTTCTGAGGAAAGAAACTAAGAGGTACAGATTCATGTCGCCTTTCTTTGCCACTACATTCCCATTTGTCACAGGGCAGTTTGAAAAGGCTTTGCTAAGAGAGCAGCTGCAAATGCAAGATGCTATTCATATTCCCAGATTTCAGAGTATCAAGTCGAGTGAATTCAAGACTTTTATCTTCTTTAATTATGCAAATTATACGCCACAGATATTTTATATCAAGATGAGAGGCCTTTTTCTTTTCTCTCAGCAATTTTTTCAATGAGACGCCCAAGTGAAGCAGAGGGAAGAAACAATCCTTGAAATGCACATTGCAGGAAAAAAAGTGTTACGGCTTATTTATCACTGCTGTTCATGAACTACAAAATAGATGGCTTTTTATTAATTTCATTAAACTGAACTTAAGTTTTCTTTGCCTTCCTGCTAAATCACATTTGAAAACATAACACAAAAGAGTATAAAATTGTGACTTTTATTGGGGCTGCATGAAACGGATGGATTTCATTGCTACTAGCTGCGCCACTTCATAGTAATTTGCCACAAAGGACTCAGGCATTCTGATTTCTCAATAAGAGCAGTCATTACCAATAAATCTTTAGACCCTGTTCTGCTCAGCCGCTTTCTCCTCAATAGCCAGAAGGTGATTCCATATTTATTGAACAAAAGGTCATTGTACTCCAAGCATGTTCATCACATAAACAATTGACAAACCCTTGAAAGAAAAATATCCAATAGCATTATGCCCATGAAGGGGCAGAAGAGACATAAAATGACAACCTTGGGATTTTTGTCACTTTGCCTCTCAAGAGTCAAAATTTTATTGTTTTTTTAAACTCAGTAGAATGCAAGTGAAGGAATATAATAATTAAGAAACTGTCCGCTAAACATGATGAGCTGGCAATGACATTGCCATATAACAAGTTTTTGACAAAAGACAATTCAAAACCACTATTTTTTCTTTCATTGTACTTTTTCAGTCACACTAGTGTGAGTAACTTCTCCAGAGTTTGTTATCGGCTTCATAATGCAGTAGAGAACTGCCACTCTCACTTCATGGTGCCATGTCCATGGGTTTAAAGAAGGCTAGGAAACCTTGCCTTCACTCACAAGAAAGACAAAAGATAAGTGCTTGTCGCAAAAAAAAAAAAAAAAAATAGAGAATCTGCCTGATACCCCAAATGAGTCCCACCCATCACTTTGATTAAGATAAAACTGTTGTCCCAGTTCTGTTGTTCTGGTGATGCTTCTCTCCATCAGTGCCAGAAACAACAAATACGAAAGTAACAGGATAAATCTATCGCAAGCTTACCAATGACTTTTGATAATGGTTGTGCAAAGATTGAAAAGTATTAAGAGTTCCCCAAAAGATCAAAAAAAGCAACAAAGAGACTGAGGTCTATGGAATGTTTGTTTTTTCTCTTTTTGTTTGGAGTCTATAAACAAAAGGGAAATAAAAGTAGTGAAACAATTAAGAAAAATGGCAATGCTTTAAACAAAAAATACACACACACATACCTGCTGTGAAGTTGTAACTTGCTGAAAATCCCACCCCTTCCAGTTCTCCATCTGTCACAAATTTTACCCACAGGTATCGGCCACTACTCCTGATATCTGGTGGGCTGTGCTGACCGCAGTATCGCCCAAGTATCGGGGAGAAGCCAAATGGTCCATCGCGAACTTCAATGTTGTCAAATTTACATTCCCAAGAGGACTCAATTGAATAATTGTCCTCGAAGTGTAGATCAATGCACTGTCTTGGGGGAGCTGGAAAATAAATTGAAAAGTAATAAGCACAAAGTATCATTTCATACAGTACAGTCAATATTTTAATTGATATTGATAAAAACTCTAGCTGTTTAAGTAGCTTGGAGATAATGAGACTTTTGTGACATTGAAACACAATTATGTTTCTCATCAAAGCAAAACCTTTCTCACCAATCAGTATTCAATTAAGTTATTTGTGTTGAATATAAACCTGAATATTAACATTAACAACCTGTATGTTTGAGATCCTTAAAGCAGAACAGGTAGTAGTTCTTGACTTGCCATCCTGCAACTCAGCTACAAAAGCACTGACGAAATGTTCAGGACTCTTGTATTGTTTATGTGGTAGCATTTCGGGAACTTGGTAGAAAAAAGGAAATTTGTAAACAAAGTGAATATATTCAACTGGCTAACTGTTAGCACTGACATTTTACACTTATTTTAGAAAGCTGGTCTAGATTTGATCATCCAATCCAAATGCCTAAACTGATCAACCTCGAAATGGATAATTCTATTTTTGAATCAGTATTTTACATTTGAAAATTAGACAAGTACAAACTTACTTAGACATAGAATAAAATATTCTACACTGATTGAAGTTTTTGTGATTAGGAAAACATGTATTTGAAAACAGATCACATCTATACATATGGGCACCAAAAAAATGATTTTGAAAATATTTCAGGGTTCTTTTCAACCCAGCATGTTTTCATCATCTCGTCACAGGAAGTGGTTGTATCATAAAACTCTTATTCTAATTCAATATGGATCTTCAGGAGGGTAGATAAATGGAGGGTATTGCGTATCTTCCTCATAGTGCCATTTTATATTACAATCAAGTAACTATGTTATGTTCAGTTGTTATAAAAATACTATATAAAAAATAACTTGACATCGCAATGTGACACACTGAAAATGGCCTGTGTCTCTTTAAGAAGTTTGTGCTCTTTCAAATACTCAACCTTCAGCACATAATTAAAACATTGCTTCTCAATGATATTGTTTACAACCATTCTTAGGAGCATTTGTATGAGAAGCTCAGCAGACACACAGTTCCACCAGGTGTTTGTCAAATGCTGCTGCTACTAGTCTGGAGAAACTCAGGGCATCCCTCAGGGAGGTGTGCCCTGAGGGGTGGAAGCTCAGCTGGGAACTGCAGCTGCAAGGAGGAGGTTTGTGAGAGCAAGTGCTTCGGCACCCCCAAATTGCTGCCATGAGAGATTAAAGGATTTCTCAAACATGCATAAAAGAATCAAAGCAACACCCCACCAGGTATGCTTTTGATAAAAAAAAAAAAAAAAAAAAAAAAAATCAACATTATAACATGGTACAAAGCTCAAAAAAATCAATTTTAACATAACACCCCACTGGTCCCACCTTAAATGGTATCTCTGTTTGGTAAAGCATCTTTCTACATAAAAACAATTCTCTATGAGCATGTCTTGGTAGACGTTTACTCAAAATAAAAACTATAGGAGTGCTCTATTTGGGGGTGGGCAGGAATCACATTTAAAACACCTGTTTTTTTTTCTGTTTCCGCTACTGTGTGTGTCATGATCATATTCACCTTCAAGGATATAAACGCACTCTGTGTTGGGGGGGTATTTGTTTGGGTAATTGGGGGAGGTGAAGAGTCCTCCTTCTGCTTCTTTTACCCACGCTCCACACTGACCTGCAGGCTTTACTCCAGAATTGTTTTTCACTAAAACAAAATTCATACAAAAAAAATAAAAACCAGAGATAAATGAAGCTTTGCAAGGACCATATATATGGGGTATAAAAATATAGATTTTTGATGTTGAGATTACCTGTAGCTGTATCCTTTTTTGTTGCCCCAGACAACCCGAGTATGAGTAGACTTGCCACAACTGTAAGATCAGAAAGAACAATACATATTTTATTGTTTGGCTCCTTTTTTTTTCTTTAAGGTTTGAGGCAGCACAGTATCAGACTCCTGATACTGGCTCACTTCAGCAATGTGAACATTTTTTTAATTTATTTATTTACACACTAAAGATGATTTTTCGAAATGTAACCAAAAGATAGGTTTGAGACATGCTCAATAATATAACAGAATTAATTCTCTTTTGAACTTGTTTGATTAATTTCAAATATTTAAAAAAAACGTGCAGCGAGAACTTATGTTATGACCTTCACTGGTAAATTTGCAGGTTGCAAAATGCAGCCTTATTATTTTGCTAAGAAATGATTTCAGCTTGATTTGTTGCTCGGCTACTTAGTGTTCTCTTGCAATTGAGTTAAGGCTATGAAGAAAAAACATATACATGGCATACGGAGCAAGTGTGGTTCAGTCATAATGTCTTACCGTGAAGGAAGCTGTGCCCATGTACCATGTCTGTTTCTTTCACAAACGGCTTCACACTCAACTAATTCCATTTAGATTTAGAAATACTTGAAGAAAAAAAAAGTCAAAGATGAGAAGGATTTTTCTTGCTAATTCACACTTTTATAAAACCTCTTACCGGGAAAAAGAAAAAAAAAAAACTCCTTAAATCTGTTAAGTTGAAGAGAAGGAAAAAAAAACTCATAAGAATTAATCACCAGTTTCATATAAAACCAAAAACAGTTCCGATTTCCATCCAAACGCTTCTAATGCCCCTTGGTGCTTTTGATGCACTGAAAGGATTAATAGTCCCTTCATCAGCCCTTCTCTAATCGCTCCACATTTGCGATCTTCTTTAGGGAGAAAAAAAAAAAGCCTCGTTTTGTCCTCTTTGGTCCCTATATCAGGAGCGGGAATCCTTCAGAAGCACGCCAGACCGCGCAACACTCATCCCTGCGGCGTTTTCTTTAGTCTTCTGGGTGCGTAAAATTGTCCAGAGGAAAGAAAAGAAAAAAAAAAAACGAGTTGTGTAGCCTACATATTAGGTGGGATTTCATGCGGCGTTTTTTCTCAGAAGGTTGTCTGTGGTGATCTGAGTGCGCCTCTCTGCATTGGCTTCTGTCAAATGGAGAGTCAGCAGGGTAAATGCGTGATCTCCCTCCTCCTTTGGATTCTTTCCTTTTCTGCGTTTGGCACCGACTGTTTAAAGGTCCAATGCGCCACGATCATCACGCTGCCTTTCACGCGCGCTTTGTGAACTTCTACCACAGCATGCTGCGGGATCAGCTGCACGAGCGAGAAACAAGTGATGAACAAAACAAAAAACAACAATAATGCACCGCGGTGCGTAAGCGTACCCCACGAAAATGCACGTATATATTGTATATATATACTGTGTATATACTGTATTGTTTATCACTGAAAAATCATTTAACAACTATTCCTTCTTCAAATCAAATCTGAACGTGATGGCGCATTTTAAGGCTAGTTGTAAAAATAAAGTAATGCAGGTGCATTTCAGCAAATCAGAATATCATAAAATTTAAAAAAAAAAAACGTCTCATACATAAACATACGTCAGAGTGTTAAATTTAAACCTTTTATTTCCGTTAATGCGGATAATTATAGCTTACAGGCAGTGTCTCCGAACATTTTAATATTTTATAAGAACAAGTGTAAAAAGAAAATGCATGAACTCCTCGACTACTGCGGTATAACATGGTGGCAGTGGAACCTCTTGGCTGTGTTGAGGTGTTGAAGATGACCAGGTTGCAGTGATTGTGCGTCAGCAAGTCTGCACTGCTGGTCAGGCAAGCACAGTGGTAACCAGGGACATTAAAGAAAGTGGCTTTGTTTGTGTGACAGGTGCCAGGTCCTACTGAAAAATAAAAGCAACAGAAAGCAGAGGTAGCTTGTCAGCAGAGCAAAGCATGAAGTGCTTTTAAATTTCCTGGTGGAGGACTGCTCTTTGGATTTGATGATACACAGTGGAGCAATGGCAGCGGATGAAATGGCTCCCCATATCATCGCTGACTGGGAAAACTTCAAGTGTGATTCATCTGAAAAAAACACAAAGAAAAAAAAACATCTTTGAAACACTGAGCAAATTGTCTTTTTTTTTTTTTTTTTACTTATTTGTCCCAATAATATGTATTGTAACACTACCCCTGTTTTAGGTGTGTGTTGAGGCAAGGAATACTACTTTTGTGGCCATGTTTTGATATATT
Source organism: Girardinus metallicus (assembly GCA_903067095.1). NCBI lineage: Eukaryota > Metazoa > Chordata > Actinopteri > Cyprinodontiformes > Poeciliidae > Girardinus > Girardinus metallicus. Next base: position 7,452 of record CAEGAE010045323.1, read on the forward strand.
TGTGTGTGTGGTGTCTCATAAAACTCTGACTCTTGCCACACTCCATGCCTTTTTAATTTAAAAGTTCTTGGACAGGCTTCACAATTGTTTGTGATGCTTGTGCATATTCATACCACACTTTTTTCTTCCACTCAACTTTTCATTATTGTGCTTGGACATAATTTTCTGGAAGAGTGCTTTTGTTGCATTTAGAAAGTTGTGGGTTAAATTCCAGCTTCCTTCACTTCCACAAGCAATAAGATGCAAACTAATCTGATTGACACTACATAGGGACAATACATTTTGCAATGGCATTGGTTTATATTTACATAGCATCCTTTATCCACACAACAGAAGTCAAATATTTATCCAGTTGCAAGGTTTCATGAGGTCTAAGATTTCATAGTGTTAATTCAACAATAACAAGTCTGTTTGCTCCTTATCAAAACTGGTGTTGATAAGGACCAGTTTAGAGTTAAAACTACTAAATCGGTTGTTGCAATAGCTCTGTAAGTCAAACGCTGAAACTGCATACTTAACACAACAAAATGTGTGGAACATTATTTTGGGTTCCACAAGACACATGCCAAGTTTAACCATTGTATGTTATGCAAAATTTAATCTTTGACATTTTAGTTTTCTGAAGAAAATACAATGTTCACAAGCAACAATGTAAAAAAGCAATCTCAACTGACTATCCAATCTTGTGACAAATATAATATTTTGCGCTGCTGTCCTTAAAACATTTGTATTAAATGTAGGTTAATCCAGACCAAATTTGGCAAATTCATCCACAGATCTTGAGAGAGAGTTGGTCAAAACTGATTGAGATGCCAATCAGTTATTCCTGTAAAACTAAAAAAAAAAAGTCTGGAAAAGTATAGAGTTTTGAAAGGGAAATTTTGTTGAAACCTCATGAGAGTTTTTTTTAATCATTATCTGCCTGGTCAAACATGGGAAAAGCAATAGAAATAAATTGCTTTTTGTAGTTCAGCTCCCATAAACAAACAAGAGCTACAAGCAGATATTTAATTTATCAGAGCAGTGCAAATATGTCAATTTCATTTGTCAATACAGCCTCTCTGGGATGTATCATAAAACGTTTAACTGTTCTTGAGCTTTGCTGCAACTCAGCTCTTGGTTTGCATGAATAGTGTACTTTTCACATTTCTAAACTCTACATTAAAAAGTGTAAGATTAATGATATTGGATGAGAAACATCACTTTTCACATTTTTTTTTTTATCTCAAACTTGCGAGATTACTTTCCCAAGACAATCATATCAGAATGTACCTATACGCTACTTCACTGAGTGCAGCGGCTCTCGCACCTGATGACAAAGCTGATCAGAGGGTGCTCAGGGACAACTCAGGGGCTCGGGAGCCCAAAAATAGTCTTGGCACTCAGGAGACAATATCCATCTTCTGATACTCCTGCTGCAGACGCAGCATTGGCCTCAGTCTCTCTTTGCACATACTGGTTGGTTTTACCTCACCGATTTTGATCAGTGGAGGTTTTTGTGTTGGGGTACAACATCTTTGTCTTCTTAAATCCTTGTGGTATTTTTTGTAAAAAATAAACTTAACAGCAAAATTTATACCCAGGAGAATTGGTTTTTACACTGTATTCTTAAATTATTTTAGTTTGGCAGCAATAATGCAAACTTTACAGGTGCCACACATACTTAAATATACATATGGGGGATCTCAGAGCGCTTTTCATCTGTTATGAACAGTGATTTAGAGAGACTTGGGATTTAGACCCTCCTTTTGTACATACACACCACATACAACTGTATACATGTATACAAAACAAGAACAAAAGTTTCTACCAACTTCCCTTTTCTCTACTTTAATAAATTCAGATAAATCTGCTGCGTAGTCAAGATTGTTAGTCATCATTTGGCTGAACATAACTGGGATGCATCCATCTCTCAAAACCACATGTTTTGCTTGCATCCAGCACACAAGGGAACCATTACACATCCTGTGCCCCATCACTTGTTTCATTTTCTCCAAAAATATTTGTCTCCTTCATGCCGGATATGTTGGATTTGCTCAAGCCCCCTTAGACTTTAGAACTGATGAAGATCACTTAGATCCCACAATAACAAGTTGGCTAATCTGTTATGTTTTCAGAAAAGCAAAAATATTTGTCATTGTGTCCATTTGGCTGGACCAAGGTCCGATGAGTAAATTAAGTATGCACCTCTAGTGTGACTCTGCCAGTTTTCTCTTGTCAATGTAACAGGGGACACCCCTAAAGCGGATAAACTCTTAGGCTAATGCCTCCTGGCCAATGGGACTCGAATTAACCCTATTAGTGATGCATCAACCAATGTGCCGACAAAAAAAAAAATGAGAGGGAAAAGTATTTGTCATTCAAAGTACCTTGTTGTTAATTAAGTAGAATCCAGCACCAAAAAATGTGGGGTTTTTTTGTTGTTTTTTTTTTGTGGCCATGGAACAAAGTCTGTGCCGCTCTTTATGCTGCATTAGTTGTCTGGGTCTGTGTTGATAGACTGCATTTATCCTGGCTGTGCACCTGGAGCACCAGCAGGAAAAAATGCCATCAGATGATAGTCAGATAAACTACCTGTGGCATCATTTTTGCTGAGCTGCTTTTGTAGGTTTGAAATTCCGAATCCAATTTCAAATCCCTTGGTGCTCTCTCTCTCTTTCTCTTCTCTTGCTGTCTCTCTCTTTCTCTCCTTCTTCCATTTCTTTTCTTGAATGCTCTCGAAATAACCACTAAAGTGTTTTGAATTATAAAATAAACAGAAATGTGCATTAGCACTCTTAGTCATACCAGCAAAAGGAAATATTTTTTCATAAATCTAAGAAAAAAAAGTGCTGTGCATTTTCAACCACATTAGTGAAATTATTTTTCTGAAGGACAATAATATAAATGTAATCACTAATCAGACGCATAGTAAAAAGCAATTTCCCATTTGTAATGCTTATGCTGGATTTCTGAAATGATCAATAATTTAATAAGCTAATTTGATTTTAAAAACTAGATATAAAAAATTCCTTATTATAGCATCCTTTTGTAATAATCTTTGGGTGTTTGAACTTTTAGTTTCATTTGGCTTTCATTCTATTTATTGTTTATTTATTTAGATTTTGTATTTTAGTTTATTCCATTGTCTTAGTACTTTCATGCTTTAACTCTTATCTGTGCAGTTGGAGTTCTCTCTTTAGATTATCGTTCCTTCTGTTTATTTTGTCAGTTAAAGTGTTTTCCCTTAATTTCTCTGCTTTCTTTGTCTTTCACCTTTCTCTTAGCCTGCTGGCTTGCTCCCTTCTCTGCTGTTTCCTATCCTTTAATTTCCCTCTGCCTGCACTCATCTGGTTATCTACTTTGGTTTCTTCATCACTTTCACCTCTCCCTCAGTACTTAAGCTCTTTAGTTTGCTCTACTCCTCAATGGCTCTTTTTCTTAAATTACCCATTCTGCCATATGTTTTGTCACTCTGCTGTCTGTTCTGTCAGTGTTTTCTAGTTTTCACTAAGTCAAATACCATTGTCATGACCTGTTATGTCTGCAGTTTGGTCCTGCCTTTTAACCAACAAAATATAACACCAGTATAACATAACACACGTAATAATTTAGCATAAACTGTCAAAACCAAAGCTTGCAGTGTTTCGAAAATGTGTTCACACTCCTTAAACTTTTTCACAATTTGTAATATGACCGCCACAAACTTAAGTGTATTTTATTGGGATAGAACTGGTTAAAGCAACACAAAGTAGTTGATAATTGTGAGGTAAATAAAAATACCATTGATGTTTCTTTAAAAAAAAAATTAAAGTGTGATGTGCATACAACTTTAGCTGTATGTTAAAGGTTGTTTTCTGCTGGATGGTGAATCTCCACCATTTAGATTTGATTGTTTTCTACCAATGCCTATTGAGAAATCATTGCTTCCTGGAGGCATGGACTCTGTTGAGGTTTTAATTTGTATCCAATTGCTAACATTTGCCACTGATATATGCATTGGTGCACTGATGTATGTAAGAAGCTTCTCCACTGTGAAGAGAGTAGTGCTAAGCTGAATGAGGCGGCTGTTGATAATTCAACATTTTGAAAGTGTGACCGACGCAGACTGAACGTCTGCTGCCATTGCTAAAACTCCAGGCAGACTACAACTCTAAAACACTGCAGAAAATCAACATCATCATTCACAATTTCTCCTCCCGTTTGCTGATTGGCCTAACTGCGCAGGAAGACAATGGCTTGGCTACTTTGCGCCTACATTTTGTATGTATGTCAAAACGTTCGATATTTTAATTTGGAACACGATCCTATGTGGTTTGTGGTAAACTGTAAGGAGGACATCTGATTCATCAAGTCACAACAACATCAAGGCCACATTTGTAAAGCTCAGAACTAAAACTGTTTTGTTTTCTATTGATTATGGATATCTGCAGAGCTGTGTCTTTGATGCTTCTCTGATTAGTATTTTCCTTGATAAGCCTCTAAGTTTAAGTAAAGCGAGGTTATGAGGGGCTTGAGTTGTAAACCCTTCATTAATAGATTGGAACTGACAATGTATATTTTTAGACTGCTTCCCTGGCAAAGCATTTAATCAACAAGCAGCTCAGAGTATTCACTCAAAATTTATTTTAATTTGTAAAAGAAAAAGGTTAATAAGTTTATATTAATTAATGCATTATATTAACCAAGCAACATAACAGAAAATTGTTTTTTTTAAAGCTTTGTATTTTACATACTCTGTATGTAAAACATTGTATGGTAGTTTATGCAGAGAGATCTGTATGTTAGTCTTTTATGCATTGCTTTTCATAGTGGGCAAATTAGTTAGGGTAAAAAAAAAAAAAAGGTACTCATTCCTGGAAACCAACACTTTACCAGCTATTCTCAATGTCAAGTTAATGCTTCCCTTGTTTGTCTGATTAGCGTCCAGTGTTTCTTTTGAGAAAATCTTCTTTTGAAACGATCAAACCACTTACTCATTTTTTTTTTCTCCAAGCTGCTTCTCATTTAGCTTTCTTTTTGTGGTGCAGCTCAACTGTCAGTCACGGAGGTATTATCCATCCAGCAATTACTTCCTGTAAAGAAGGGCAGCTGCACTGTGCATGAGCCTAAGTATCTGCTAAATTGGCATGCTTGATTTCTGTTCTAGCTATAGCTCTGGGAGGAATTTAGTGTGCCATTGTACACCCACTTTTCAGCACCCTGTCCGTTAGTTTCAGCATGAAGCTAACGGACATGAAGCTAATGATTTTTCACTCTATTTGGGCTAACATGCCCTCTGCAATCTGTTCGCTGTAGGAAGTCCCATTCCCCTTGGTTAAACCAACTGTGTAATTTGTCATTTGACCTCATTAGCCGTTTAGGCAGGGTGCCCTGGACACCATGAGGTGGCACTTTGTAAGCACCAACAGCGGATAAGGTATGTACATAAGGGAAATGCCTTCGCTATTGTCCCATTTGTGGTGCAGGTAGAAGATAGAGAAAAAATGATATTTGACAAAGATTTTTGAGCGGAAATCTTCCAGGTCAGTGAAGACTGTCAGTATAAACATTTGGTTATTTGTCTGTCTGAAGGCTAATAGTTTGATGTTTTCTTTTATGGAATCTTTGTTGATCTTCCTTAACCATTTTTAATTTGTTTTTTTGCTTCTCTGGTAGAAAATATTTTATTATAAACTCAAAACCTTTTAAAATGTCTACTTTAGTATTTCTTTAATGTAGCTACGTCTGTCAGGTGGTCTCAGAAAATCATACGGACATTTCTGGATTCAATTTGAAAAGCATGGTTTCAGATTGATGGCAAGGATCATACTTCGCTCTTGTTACACAACACTGATTTATTGTTTCTGGTGGCTTCTTGCTCATTCTAGCACAATGCTATCATCAAAATAATCAAAACCGCACCAGGTTTTTTTACAAACAGTATGTGGAGTCAATATAAAAATTGGGAGGTTCCTGCACCTCCTCAGTTTGTTTTAATTGGAAAAGGTCTGCGACAGACTGGTGACCTGTCCAGGGTGTACCCCGCCTCTCACCCGGAACGTAGCTGGAGATGGGCACCAGCAACCCTCCCGACCCCGTTAAGGGACTAAGGGTGAACAGAAAATGGATGGATGGATGGATGGAAAAGGAAATACTATTGCAAGTTTGATAGAGGTAAGATTCTTTACCATAAGGTAAATGATCAGGCGCAAAATGTTTGGCAGTTATTAAAATATTGAAAACTTCATACGTGTTGATGCTAGAACCACTTTTATACATATAAACTTTTTTAAAGTATTAGTTTAACTGTTTTAACAGAGATCAAATTATGTAATAAGGTATTTTCATATAAATTGTTGCAAAGCTGTAGGTGATTTTTTTTCTTTTTTCTTTGAATTTTCAGTCAGAGTCTATTGCAGAGTTTGTGCACATCCTGGAAAGCTGGCATGCAAGGAGCTCATTTTTGCTGCTATACTTGCTGGGCTCTGTGCAGTATGAGAAAATGACCTTTCATATTTACCCCGGTGTCTGAAGATAAACAACAGTTGTAGAGATCCTTTCACACTTAAACATCAAACATCCCTATGCGGCACCTCACTTTGAGAGCATGGTACATTTCACTCAGTTACGAGGCACTGATTTCTACTACTGTTGAAAATGTCACAGTAAGGTGTACATTTCCGCTGAGGTAGTAGGTCAAGATGAGTTCAGAAACTCTTGCTTTCTTGCTTTACAGAATAAATGTCAGGTGAAGTGAGAAATAAAAAAAAATAAAAAATTTAACATGTCCACAATCATGGACTTCAAGAGACGTGCAAGTCTTATGACATTTTTATAATGTAAAATATGTCCCAAGAATTTCATTGTGAAACATAAAAACACTGTTAGCATAAGAGAAAACTCATTTGTAATCTGTGTCAGATAATGATTTTCATGCATTATCTGGCTCAAAAGTTACATACTGCAGCATTAAAGCCTGTTCTGTATTATCAAACTGTCAATTCAGGATGAATATTGGTCTATAAGAAGCAAACAAACAAATCTACAGGTTTCTTACAAAGGGATGTGATGGCATATGGGCCTATGAGGGAGTCAGAGTCCAGACCAAATTTTCCAATATGGCAGCTGAATAATTAATCTCCGAATGTGACTCTTGCCATATTGCCCATATTTCATGTCAGGATGTCACATGAGTTTCTTGGGGTTTTTTTGTTGTTTTTTTCTGGGTTTTTTGTAAATATTTAAAAATCTACAGTAGCTATTCAAATTCCAATTTCCTGTACTTTCTGTACGTTTTTGGAATTGTGAACATATCGTTTAGACTTAAGATACTCATTTTATCTTACATCAGTCTAATATGTAAAGGCCACCTGAGAAAAAACATGCCTGTGTGTGTTTTCATTAAACTAAAGACAAAATTGGCTGGAGTCTCATTATTTAATCTGCAACAGAGATTGTATTGCACTACAACCTAATTAGAAGCTGCATCAGAAAAGTAAAATAAAAACCGTCACTATGTAGTTTATAACTGAAATTCAGCAGTGTAACAGAACATTCACCCGTTAATTTTATGCAGTTGATTCACAATTCACTTGGGTTGCATTCTTGCCATTAGGCCCTTCTGGTCTTATCTCATCACTGCAGCACTTATACACAACGCCAGAGAACATGGCAGCAGTAGAGTAGATGCAGAGTGGGGCAGGGAAATAACAGAGAAAATGTGGGAAAAGAGGTGTGGGGGAGCACAGTAGAGTAGATGAGAAAGGAGGAAAGGTAAGGAGAAAAGAGAGATGATTAATGACAGCAGCAGAAAAGATGGCCGAGGTGGTTTGTGAAATTAACAGAGCCTTAGCCAACAGGAGCCCATAGGGAATGGAAGGCACTCAGGCTCATACCAACACAGATCAGCTACTCTATGAATACCTGTTGTAGGCTTACCAGCAGCTGGCTAGGAAGAATAACAGGGTACATTATAATATAAATGTAAAACAAACAAATAAAAAAAAAAAAAACTCCATAAAATAAGACTGAACCTGACACATTTAAAAACAACAAACTTACATGATTAAAAAATAAATAAACAGTGTTTCACAACCCTGGACCTAAAGGCACACTGCTCTGTACGTTTTAAATATTTCACTTCTTAAGATGATTGCAGTTCAACGAAAGCCTGTTACTCAGCCATCAATTGAAGTGTTTGCGTAAATATTGTAAACAGTGCAGATATTGAAGAGAGTTTAGGACGAAAGTAAGCAAGTAATTTCTTGCATATTTTACGTGTTTACAGCATGTTTTACCCAGAGATAAATGCAACATTAAAGCTCATGCTTCTTTGTATATAAAACATTCCTGCTATTTCCTTATTCACAAAATGGTTTTACATTTGTTTTTCTACATGAATAATGCTTTTTAAGACTCAGTTTCTATTAAACTATAAACTTGTAATCAAGAAGTTATAGAACTTATGGAAATAAAAACCCCACCTTTGGGCTTGGCTTAGCAATGTTAATTGTAAATCCAAATACTCTCTAGTGTAGACAATATTTATATTCTTTGCCCAAAGTCGGTTATCAAAATAATATATATCCACAAGATATTATTTACATATTATTCTGGTGAATAATAGTCAAAATTCAAACTTTCGCAAACATTCATAGTAGTACCCTCAAATTCACATCTCTGCTGTATAAGGTTTTAACAGCTGTTATCGCTGTAAATAAATTCCACTGCACACAACATTTCTACCAACAAATGACAGTTTATTTTGCCAAGCTAACATCAAAACTCTTTTTTTCCCTATGGGTTTTCTTTAATAACTTGGGTGTAATGTAATACTAACTTGCACTGTAGAGGAGTCCTCACACAACTGGAATTCCCTTTTACCTCTGCAAAAATCAATACGTCCAACTGTGCTACAAGGCAAGCGATTCTTGTGTTTTAATCAATCTTTTCAGCATTCAATAAAAGCTCATGATGAAATCAGCTGGAACCCATTATTCTGAAGGAGGATAATGTTGTGCCAGTGGGACATGTGTGCTCACAAAATGGATTCATTATTTGCAAACAAAGCACTGTCATTCCTAAAAAAAAAAAAAAAAAAAAAAAAGGCTGTGCTGTACTGCTTTACCATCCAAAAAAGATCCCAGATAACTTATAGATATGTACAAAGCAGTGATCTTGATTTTATATCACACAACAAATATATTTTAATATTAAAATCAATAATACAGAATGCCTGTGTCAAAACTAGAGCACAATGTCTGGATTGATGCATTTGAAAAATATCTTTCAGGTTCCTTGAGTAAAATAAAAGTGAGATTTATGCACAAATTCTCCTCTTTGCTCTAAATATTCTACTACTTCACAGTTCTTACTATTCTTTTAATGCTGATGCACAAGTGATCCAACAGTAGGTTTTACCCATGAGAACAGAACAGTGTGAAGGCTTTACAAATTACATTTGATTTAGGATTTTGCTCCAATTTAATGGGAAAGGTTATATGTTAATTTTGATTAAGTTCAACTCCTTTTTCTCCATCCTTCATACTGACAACTCAGAGCCCATGAGAAAACTGTAGCCTTTGTGGCATATGAGCTGTCTGCCGATGTCAATTAGGAATTAAATTAGAAACGAACGTGCCGAGTGCTGAAGGCTGATAGACGGGCCAGGCCACAGGTGAGATTGTATGGTTATTTGGAGGTCTGATGTCAAAAGTTTCTAATTATGCATTCAGTCATAGACAACCTGTTACTGCTAACTTGTCCAATTCAATGGTGAAGGCATACAGAGGGAACAAACCCAGAGAATTGCCAGCTGCTACTCCTGGCTTTGTCTGTTCACAGCCACTGGCTCTAGCACAAGTAGCAGGTAGAGCAGAACACAGCAGAATGTGGGAAAATCAGCACAAAAGCAGAATAATTTGCACACATTATCCAAACTTGATATTTTTTAGCAAATGTAGCCCAACTAAGAGAACCATCAATGGCTAAGTGAAAGCACCTTGTGTTTAAAGGGTGGTATTACAAATTTTCGAGGCACATAGTGTAATTTTATAGCACAATCAAGGAACAACGTTACCTTCAGCTGCTATTAAAATTCTGCATATTTCAAACATGACCGCAAAGAAATTAGACTTTGTAATTTAATGCCTTGAAATAGGGTCTCTGTCTCTTTAAGAAGATCCTACTCTTTCTGCCCATCAGTTTGCTCACAACTGTTGCCTATCACCTGATTGTCATCATCTAAAACCAATGCCGTTCTCCATAAGTCCTCAATGTATTTATAGCTTACTGGTTTCATCCCTGTTGCATTTGTTTTATGGTGACCCAACTATGAAGAAATGAAGCACATTGTACAGTTTTGTCATGCATATGCATCATCGGTATTGCTTTTCTTGCACCCCTGCTTTGAATAATGCATGTGTATTAGACGAAGGGCATCTAAAGTAAGGGTGTGTTCTGCAAGTAGAGTAATTAATAGCAGGTAGAGCTATTACCTCTCTACCTGCTCTTAACTTTTGACTTTTCCTAAACATAGAGTACAGTCCTACATCAGCTCTTCTATTTCTTTTTGTGTATCTGCTTTGTCTTCTCAAACCTCAGTTTGAGAAAGTCATCTGGTAAACTTTTATAACATTTTAACATTTCAAAAATCCTGAAATGTCCCTTTAAGTTTTCTTTCCCCCCTGAACTCTTCTTTTTTCAAACTTTCAGCTAAACATGTTTTTGTTAGTTTCCATACTTTTTATGCAACTTTTTAAAATGCAACCTTTGTTCCTGTTTGTTTGCAAGTAACCTCTTTTTCTGGGATTGGTTTAATCTGTCCGTGGCAGGTCTACCACATAACATCACACCCGTCCTGCATGCCAGCTCTCCATTTTACGGAAAACAGTTTGGCTCTGTTACAACCTCTCCTTAGGAACAAGAGCAACAACACTTGCTCAGAACACAAAACCGTGTTCTACATAGAGTGATGAGGTGCAATGACAGTGTAACATGCCTACATAACGCATGCTGGAACATTAGGGAGTCACTATATGTTTCTCTCACCTTAACTGCCACTTTCACTATTGCTTGCAGACTGTCATCTTATTCAAACATCAGAAGACGAACAGAACAAGTATTTTATTTTTAAGGAAGGCATAGTTTAAAGACTGCATTTTTATCAAGAGACATAAACCTTAGCAACTGGACAGATTGTCCTAATTTGAAACAACTTATCCCTCGTAGCAGCTGGTGTTTTTCAAGTGATTTTAACATAAAATAAACTTTTAAAGCTGGTATTTTTCTGGTTCTTAAAAGCCAAAATGTATCCACACTCTACCTTTACTGAAGTGCAATTAAAGGTGAAAAAAGAACATCCCTTACAGACGGAGGCTGGTTCCATTTCCGGCCGGAATATGTTTATTCACTTCTGGGGACTCTTTGGCTGTAATCAGCTTGCATAAATCTCTTTGATGATAGCCACAAGAACATCTGCTGGAGCAATAAAAAAATTGAGGGAGGTAATAAAATGTCTGGCTGAACATATGCTAATGGAAATGTGAGTTCTTCTGTGAAGTTTGCTACAGTCCCAAAGTTGCTGCGATGGTGTCACTGCATTAGTATAAAATTCAAGCTCAGGTTTATTGAACTTAACAAAGCTGATGCTTTTATTCCGGCTTCTGCAGAATTATACATGTCTCAGATAAGGTGAGTATTATAAGTTGTGAGGCGGTGAAGGTTTCTTTTACTGCTGAGACAGCTTTGCCCTTCACTAGTTTTCCTTTACACCCTGTTTACAGTGACAAGCACACAGGCATGCACAATTCTGCTGTAGGATCCACAATGGATGTTGTTTATCTCTGCCTACAAAAGTAGGGTTGTAAGAGATAACTTTTTGTCAGTGGTGATTCTCTCTCTGCTGCTCATCAATATTTAATAAGTAAGTAATCACATGAATTTAGTGACTGTATAATCACCAAAAGACAAACTGCAAGGGCTTTATTTTGCTGTCTACATCAGTGTTCCCCAATCCTGGCCCTCGAAGCACACTGCCCTGCATGTTTTAGGTGTTACCTTGCTTTAGCACAGGTGATTTCAATTGACAAGTGTTTGCTGGACTGCAATCAGCTGAATCAGGAGTATTAAAGCAGAGAAATATCTAAAACATACAGGGCAGTGTGCCTCGAGGACCAGAGTTGGGAAACACTGGTCTACGTTATATTTCGCATACAAACATCGCTCAACTGTTGTATTCCGAATCAACATAAATTCTTTATGTGTGTATCCTTACAACCATTTGAATGAGAATCTCAAAGTCCTGCCTTAAATCTTCACACAAACATGACTTTTTCTATGTAATATGCCAGTTTTGAGGTTTCAATCTCTTACACACAAAAAGAAGAAATAAAGCAAACTATCCAGAGAATAAAAAGATGACCTACCTTGAACTCACATCTTGCCATCAAATCCTCTTCCACTACCTGGCTTCCAATGCTTCTGCAACGCTCACATGTGAAACCTGCCCCTGCGGGAGCTAGTCACTGATGCTACATGCTAGCTCATCTCACCACAGCTCAGCTACCTCTCAACCCTAAAGGACAACTTCAACCACCCATAAGCCATCTGAAAAGGAGTAACACAGACTAAACACTTTTCACTTCCTACATGTCTTCCATTTGGTTCAGCGACCCTATGATCTACAGTGCGTCAATGTGTTGACCAGTAAGAACAATCATTTAACTTATAACTCTAATTATTTTAAGTAAATCCAACTAATCCCAGCCTTGCATTAAAAGAATTGCTGAATTAGATCACCGATTTCTCAGAACCATAAAAACACAATACAAACTTTACAATAAACATCTCTTTTTTGGTCTTACTTGCCAACTTGTAGTGAGATCATGCAGTTTAGAGAAATATAAACTCTCCAATCCATCCAGATATTATCCAAACTAACAGTGGATGCAATGCAAGCAATTTTTAGTATTCCAATTGTACTTATGTCTGATTAAGCTGAAACTGTTTGAACTTTCTGTATTGTAATGTTCACGTTATCTCAGATTTGGGGCAGCTGTAGGCTCACTCTGCTGTGACGGAACCGGAGTGGGGGTAAAACCAAAAAGAAAGCAACTTTTAAGTGAGGAAAGGGCATGCATTGAGATCGATTTTGTGGTGGAGGAAACTGTTCCCAAATCCTCCAGTACTCTTGTCATGTGTCTGGTTGAGTTAATTGGGTGAGAGCAATGTGGATGGGTTTCTGTGACTAGATAATTGATCCATTTTCTGGGTGTGAAAACCACCCATAGAGCAGGGCGCAGATAGCAGAAAGCGTACACAATGCTGTAATCTCCCCCTCTGGTTGCTGCAGAACTGTGGAATTTCAGCAGCAGAAGTCCTGCAGAGGGCTTAGGAACAATTTGGACGCAGAGCGTTTCCATTTTAGCCCCACTTCACTGGGGAAATACCACAGTATATTTCAGTCTCAAACACACAATACGAAACACTGCACAGTTTGTCAACACTTTTTCCAGATGATTCAGGTTAAATATGGTAATTGTGTTATTGTTTTGTGAGTATCATTAATATGGGTTTCATCAATACAATAACAGCTCTTGTAACAATGGGTAGCTTTTGAAAGGACATTTATTTATTTTACTATCTTTTTTTTCTAACCAAATGAGTTTTAGCAACATGCATATGAAACAATGCTGCTCAGGCACAGTGCCAATCCTAAGTTTAACTCACATAGGATTTATTGTTTGCAAGTGTTTAAATTCTCTGCTATGGCATACTCCTATATTGGTGTATACTACTGGTGTGCTTCTCTCTTCCTGTTCAGAATATAAGTGAGAACGATTGACAGATACAAAAGTACTATAGAAAGGTTGAAGACTTTAATGCAGGCTTAGATATGAAGGATGTCATCTTGAAGAAGCTGGCCACACAGCACAGAGTAATGGGTGTGTAGAGTAAGTAAAATGCACATGTAAGTAAGCTATGGCTGTGTTGTCATGGTGAGCTGCAGACAGCAGCATAATGAATGGTTGTTTAGGGAGGCAGGAGGGGAGACGTCAGATTACTCAGTGACACTGAGTGACATAAAACTAAGAACTATGTATGATGTAGCAACATGCAAAAAGTTGAGTGGACAGGAGAGAATATGTTCTAAAATCTAAAGTGTGGCTGGCATTTTCATTCAGCCAACTCTGCTATGATGGCCATTATTTAAAATCCTACGTAAGCAACTGTCTTCAGAAGTGATCTAATTAATAAAAATGGTTCACCTTTGGACCTCATGTCTCTGCACAAATACAGCTGGTATTTAAGGCTTTATAGGTTTGCTAAAAAAAATATTAGTGAACAACCAGCATCATGAGGCAGATGCTTTGACGAGAAAACTTAGATGTGTATTCTAAAAGTCTAGCCTTTATGGTAGAACATACATACGTTGAAAAGGCATGGAAGAAAAAAGGAGACTGAAATTCAACTCACTGACATACAGGCAAAACTCTGAGAGGTGGAAAGCTATTACATAAACCTCAAAAACACTGAGACATGCTGGTGGTGGCATGATGACGGTCTGTTTTTTTTTAATCAGAAGGGCAAGCAAAACTGGTCAAAGCAATTACAAAGATGGATGGAACTAAATGCAGGGCAATCCTGGAAGAAAACCTGGCAGAGGCTCCAAAAGACCTGAGATCGTGTAAGACTTTTTTTTTTCTTTTTTGGAAATAAAAGACCTGTCCTCGAACAGGTGCAGTGATACTGAAATCTAATTGTATTTAGATGGACATTATTGACCGATCATGTCCTCTGAAAACAATTAGTTGCACTGGATTGTTTTTATGGTAGCAGAATAAAATGGACTAAATATGAATGCAAACCATACTTTTCAGATTTTTCTTTTGGAAAAAAAAAATATTTTCCTTCCACTTTAAGTCATGATAAACTGATGCTCGTAGTTTTAATGTGACAACACATAAAAAGGTTTCAAGGATTTAATATTTTGCGATGAACTTTAAACTGAAAAAAGAATCTCCAATTTGATTCAGTAAATTACTAATGTTCTCTGGACAAGTCAATTTTGTTCAATCGTTTTAGCTTACCATGACAAAGAATATGGTTTAGTAATCTATTATGGCAAATGTGCTATGCTAACATACAAGCAATGCAAAATCTCAGATTTTTGCTGCCACTCAAATTTATTCAACTGTTCATCACACTGGAACAAACTTTACCATCACGCATTTAGGTGACTTCTAGAAGAGCGAATGTGTGCGCATGCATGCATTGGTGAGCTGGGTCCATTTGCATGGTGCTCTCAAGGCCACGTTGTTGGAGTAAGAAGGCTGTAATTAGTGAGCCCATGCATATTAAACAGCATCCATTCATCTTGAATAACAACGCTCTACTGTCATTTGGAGCTGATAAGCCACAGATAATGTGCAGAAGGTTGCACATGTCACTCTGAAGCACCCATCTTACAAATTCAGTAATACAGTCCCCCCCCCCAACCTTTAATGTGTGATGTGGAATGTGTAATTATGATGAAATTATAAGGATGGGAAGAAAGACGTTTGACAGCTTTACCAGGCATGACTACATGAAAGCCAATATCAGTGAGTGAACTTTTGCCTGCGGTATATTCATATGTTCAGATTTTTGTCTCTGGCTCTTTTTAAGAGTAGAAGAGGCCCCATATTTTTAGACATGTTTATGCACAAAAACAAATAAAAAGTAAGTACATAAAACATGAAAAGGTATTTTTGCTGTTTCCATGGTAGAACATATTGAAGATTTCCGAATATATATATTTTTTTCTTTTTTACCATTGGGTCTAATGGGAAAGAAGTTTTTATAGAGATATATGGAAGACCAACTTCACTTGTTCATAATTGTCAATGTTAGCAAAGACACATTGCACGGAGATTAGGGTCTGTCACTTACTTATAGCATCATACTTTTAACCATCATCCGGTTCTTAAAAGAAAGTAAAATATGGATCCATTAATGAAAAGAAGATACTGTGATACATCTTAATATTACAAAACAACCAGCATACAATGGTAGCGTAAAGGACATGAAAACCAAACAGCACAGAGAAGCAATGATTGCTGTTGGTACAGCTCTATTCATTTTGCACAGAATCTCTCCTGTCTGTCTTTCAATCATCTTCCATGTTTAAGACATTCCTGGTGAACTCTAATATTTTGTCACATTTGAAGCTGTGTTAAGGCCTCAGGTGTGTTGTGAATACCTTTCATCTTACTAAGTTATCAAGAAATCTTTGAATTCCAGAAAGTCTAAGAATTTTTTTATGAAATGACCAGACTGGGAACAACATACAGTCTCCCTTGACATTATGGGTCCTGATCAAGATGCTGGGATGCTATGTGTATGGAAGATCTCTTCCCATTTTCATTCAGTCTTTATACCAGGATTTTGTATATAGGTTTGCTGTTCTCTAACCCTTTTCCCTGCCCCTACAAGTTCAAGTTAACATTTGTTCTTGGGTTTGTCTTTTTTCATTTACACTGCAGTCCCACTTGTCCTTTTCACTAAAGGAGCTTTTTAGTTTGGCAGACCTTTCTCTCATCCATTTTTCTCATTCAGCAAGAGCGGTAGAGACTCTAGCCTGTCTCTGTTCTTCTGCTTGAGGGTGGCACTTTTGTTCAAATGCGGTGAGCTGCGCTTCTTTTCCACAGCGAGAGAAAATAGGGAGACGAGATGAGCTTCCTGTTTACATCGAGAATGGCAGCCTGTATATTCTGAGTTGAACAGCTTCCCTCGCATGTTTTTTTCAGAATTTTCTTTCCTCTGCAAGCAATAGCAAGGTAATTAAAAAGAAAGCATAAAAACTATTGCTTTGACATGCTTATAGTAAACCATCCATTAGTTTTTCATAAAGTCAGACAATTTATTGCTATAAGTGATGATAAGAACTAGATTAGCTTAGCACAATAAAAGTGCTGGTCTTGGAACTAAGTAATCACTGATAGAGGTTTACAGGTTGTCACATTTGTCCTTTGACAGAATTTCCCATGTACTTTATATACATTTCTATTTTTTCTAAATGTAAATATACAATATTTAAATTTAAACTTTCTATGAACTTGTGAAGGAAAAAAAAAAAAGACTGCCTAGTGTGGGGTTGTATTTTTTGTTTGTAAGTAATTGGTTGCCCTTTTTCTCAACTGGCAGATGAAATGTATAAGCTTATGGGCAAAAACACTGATGTTGTGCTGGAAAACTTAGTTTGAGCCTGAGCAAATCTGAAGAAAAAAGGGAAAAGCTGAGAAAGCTCTAAATGACATAAACATATTTCTTCCCTCTAAGGGCTTTTTTCTAAATAGCAAAACCAGCTACTACAAAATCAGTGAATCGATGATCGCTAATCAAATGGGCAGGGAAAGATATAAGAGTCTATGGCTGCAGCAGGTAAATGCTTGCTGAATAATTAACATCCCATTGAAAAATTTAAAAGGTGGATAGATCTGAAACCATCACTTCTTGTGTGCTATGCACAAGACAGGTTTCCAATAACATTCAAGACAGATTGCAAGCGCAAGCGTGACAATATATATAGAAATGCTGATTTTTCAAAAGACGAGACTTATTACTTAAAGTGCTGCTGGTATGTCATTAGTAATAGTCTGCTATAGTTACACCTCAAACTTTAATGGCAAAATTGGAAACTCCCAAAAGACATAAAACTGCACTGGTTTTAGTGTCTTAACGCAAATCCTCCAACAATTACCCTTAGGTTTTTTTGTTATTCTTAGAATGTTTGTGACTGACATTTGCTTTCACATGTGATGGCATTTGCATAAACATGAAGAAAAAGTTATTTTTCATGTATGTAGCATGTTCGTTGCCTATGATCCACCTCCATTTTGTATACTCTGTGTTGGGGTGACGGGTGTGATAGAAGATGTTATTGGGAAAGAGAGCGGCTTACTTTTGCCAGGACCAGTGATGGTTTCAGGTTGAAATTCACCAGGAGCTTGGTTTGGAGAGACCTTTTATCCAGTAACACATCGGACGAAAGTGGGACAATAATTCTAAAACAGAAGTATAAAGTTTAGACTGTTTTCAGTAGTCAGTAGGTCAATGGGTATTTTTCCTCAAGTGGTCAAACGTGTGAGAAAATAATCTGGACTGCCATCCATTTTACTTACTCCAACTGTGCCTGCAGTATCAGCGCAGTGTAGATGACAATATCAAATTAATATCAGGTCATTCAGTGAAACACTGAAGTAGAATTTCCATAAATTCAATAGCAGTGGTGCATGTGTGTGGTATATGAGGTTTTTAAAAGTTGCAACATTGACGCCCGGTATTTTTTGTCTAAAAAACATCTACATACAGATACTGTATAAAATCTGAAAAGGAAATTTGTATAATTAGTTATACATTATGAATTATGCATTAATTATAAATATTGATTTTCGCAAAATAATTTTTTAGGGGTTTTCGATGGAATGTGAATACTTTCATACACTGTTTTTTAAATAATTTTTCATCGGCTGTAATAACTAATGTGTTTAGTCAGTCATATACTGTAGAAGGCAAACCTTTCTCAATTCTTTATGCGAGAATATTTTATTGATCTGCTGGTTAATAGCAGAAAATAAGAATCAGAAAGAAGTAAAAAGCTCAAATCACAAAAAATGTCAAGTCTCTCAAAGATATGGTGATGAGGACTGACTAGCAATCAGTACCTCACATCAGCCTCTTGAGCTGCAGGAGAGAGCTAACATGCCATTTAAATGACGAAGATAGTTACTGACTGATGGTTGTGTTCAATGAAAAAAAGCAAGTCAAAAGGAAAAACGGATTTTTTTTTACCTCCTGTAGCAGAACAACTGCCTCTATAATACAAACACAATTTCTGGTGCATTAGAGTCACAAGTGTTGCAGTTTGCTCCATCATTTTCATTTTATTCCTAAAAGGCAGTAACCTCCCCATATTTCCAACCACAACAATTTTTTTCCATAATTACAACAAAATTCACTTCTGATTTGCTGATGTTATTGTAACAACTTGCCTCCTGGATGTTTCTGTTGTGCACAAGCAAAACTGAACTAGTTTCTTTGTCCATCAAAGAAGCTGGTCAAACACATTACCAGGCTTCATCAACCTTTGCATACTGTACTTCTAATAAATGTCTGATTTTGCAGTGCATGTCGCTGATGCATCAGGCCCTCTGACCATGAACAGAAGGCAAGTCGGGTGAAGTGTCTTGCCCAAAAACAATAACTGAGACAAACAGAGCGGGACTTCAAACCTGCAACTAATCAGTTACAGGACAAAATCCAACCACCTGATCCACTGTTGCCCCAGGTGAGTTATAACTACCTTGACCCATGAAGCAGTTCCCCTCCACGGCACTGAAACCCCAGTAATATGCACTGAATGAATGTAACATTACCCAGCTATTGCCCACTTCATACAGTGAGCAGCTGCCACACTACTCACAGGCCCATCAGACGAGCTCCACGGTTCGTCAGAACAGATCACAGACAGAACTGGGTAGAGAAAGTTGGTTTAAAATCTATTTGAAACACTAAAATATTTTTAAAATAGTACATTGTAAAGGCATCACAATAAATTCTTGGCTTGTACTTTATCTGACCACCTCTCACTGGATAAATGGTTCAAAAACAAACATGTATAAAGCAGGGTGTCAACAGTGTGACAGGTTCTATATTTTCCAAAACTCCCCTTTCCTTAACTAACAGTAGTGGATTAACCTTCAATCATGACTATCTAATGGCAAAGCCCAATGGAGCAAAAAGTAATTTGTCTAATAACCGACCCTATCTTAGAAGGACAGAAAAAAACAGTCAATCAGAAACCACTGGGAGTGAGCATAGGTCTCCTTAATTAATGCAAAGGTTGACTGCACTTGTTTATTCTTTGGTACAAAGAAATACAGCTTTTTTTCAATGAACGTATTTTATGTGTGTTCAATGCACGTTAAGGAACGAAATTTTAACAACTTGGTCCTAACGGTACTTTTTGAATGTTACATGGGATGGGCACTTGAAGCGATGTACTTTTTTCCTCAATCATAATTCGTTGCTAGGTTTCAAGATTTGGCCTGTCACCTCACTAATAAGCCAGACTTACAAAGCAGAGTTGTGTCTAGCGACTAAAAGCATATATCATAGCCACTGTTTGTCAAAGACAGACAGAGACATTAGTTATCATCCCAATCTGCTTTTGATGCCTGATGAATTGGCAGGCCACATTGAAGATGACAAGCATGTAGCCACAGTGTAGCAATTATCAATCACACATGCTGCAGGGTTTTGCTCGTATTTTATACAACCATTGTCAAACGGGATGTCACTCAGGTAGATTTATATATCTGGAGACCTTTATTTTTTCTATTTCGATGGTTTTTAAGATGCTGACACACATTGTCATTTATTGCAGTATCTGTTGATGTATCTAAAAAAAAAAAAAAAAAAAAAAAAAGCTTTTTATGTGGGTACAAACATAAAAAAATAAAGCCGATTTTGTGGAACATCCGATCCTGTCAGTTACATGAAGCATGCCGCATTTATAATGTCCCCATTTAGTACACGTTGCCTGTATTGAGAGGAAGGGTACATATTTTAGGGTGTCACTGTGTTAAGAAAGAATAAGTTACTCTGTACCATGGCGGTATGACCTATTTCTTCCTTTCTTTATATTAATAATCGCCTGACCATCTTGGTTCATTGTTCTAAATACAATCTGTGAGTGCCCCCATATGATGAAATGATTATTAGCTGAAAAATAATTAGTTCCCCTAAATTTATTTAGTCAAAAAAGCCAAATTCTGTTGCTTGTGATTGATTAGTAAAAGTAATTATAATCTGGGAGATGCCTAGTTTCACAATACACAATTGTAGACATTCTTAATGTGCAACATTTTAATTTCAGTGAAGACAGATTAAACAAAAATGTCTGTTCTCTTACTTTTGTTCAACAACCCGAACATAGCATTATGCTAGACTTTGGCAAACAAAAATTTCAGAATAAGACAACAAATATATAGCAAAAAATATACTAAAGAAATACCAGACATAAACAAAAAAATACAACAGTTACCTTATAGGCTGCACAAGTAAAATACAAAGAGCTAATTTACACAACTCTCATTCAGAACGTGTGGAACATGAATTATTTTATCAACACTTACATTCCACAGCAATATCTCAGTTCACCATGGATGCTTTAGCACACAGATGATCTCACAACTTATTGCTACATGCAGGAAATGGTCACCATGTGACTCTTGCACCATCCATTTCTGAAAATATACCATTTTCTTAAAATACAGGCTGCTTGACACTTATGTGAAAGTATCAACATACATCAACAAGTTATGTGCATGTGTATAGATTTTATGTCAGAATTAGCACCTTATGAAAATTTAATTAAGCATACCAAAACAGGAAGTCCTGAGATACATTTTTGCCCAGTCTTGGAAATTGGTAGTCAACTTTAAGCACTGCCATCTGATCTGGCCTCTGTTGTTACTACAACGTGTAACAACAGAGGCCAACTTTATGGACATATGTAAGTGTCTAAGACATGCATAGCAAATAAAATAGCATAAACAAAGCAAGATTACTCAAAACCATTGCTGGTGTAACATAAAAACCAAATGAACACTTTGATACCATGTTTTAGATCTTAAAGGGATAGTTATCCAACAGAAATGAAAAATATAAATTCACCAACCAGCAACACAGTAGAAACGTAAAACACGCAAGGGTGTGAATGCTTTTTTAAGCCACTATATGGAAGAAGAGGGAGCTTAATGCAAATGCACACCACACTTTTCATAGATTCTGTTTTAAAAAGATTTGAAACCTTGAGGTGCATGCACCCCTTCACTAGTGAACTAATAAACATAAAACATACGTGAATACCACATCATAATCTGAGACTCAGCACAAGAAAAACATTTCTTCAAAATAAAATAATGACAATAACAAAGCAATTAATCAAGAGGATATGTTTTACTAAAACCATATCCTTTAACCAAAGTAAGCAAAAACAAAAATAAACTAAACATTTTTTAAGAAACACATAATATAATATTATATATAAACACTGAATTGCATTTCGAGATGGAGTAATCTGAGTCTCATTTCATTTGACAGAGTTGCATTTGAGCTCTTGTAAAAGGTAATGGTGTTCGTGAAGCTATTCATTAAATACACATAATGAACCAGAACCAGAAATCAGCTTGAGCAAGAAAAATGGCACATAGAGTGACTGTCATCCAATAAAGAAGGCCAGTGTATGAGCTGGCCTTCACATTTAGGAATCGCATTAGTTCGAACAACATGTATTTTTCAGAAAAAATATTTCTCATACTAGCTACACTTACCAGGTTTAATAAGCAGATACTTATCTTGTCAATAAGTATCTGCTTATTGACAAGATGTAAAGTGGGACCATCTGTCAATTTGTAAACATGTCATTTCTCACAGATACATATATTTAACTCAATGCCATTGTATATTCAAAAATTATAGAAAAGGTTTACATTGGCAAAATAAAATGTAGTTTGAAAAACTGAACATGATGGCAATCTTCCACCCCTGTTCTGTATGACAAGCTGTAACTCTGTATCCTTAGCTGTTGCCTCAACAATCTGTCTCAACTTTTCATCTGACATAGGCAACAAAGTAGACAACATTTACATGATACTGAACATCCTCTTTAATTGAACTCACACCATTGTCTATATATGGTCTGGAAAGTGCATCAGCAAGAATCATATGTTTTCCTGGAGAATAGGTCAGCATAAAGTCATACCTCTGCATCTTCACCATTAGCCTCTGATTCCATGTCAACATTTTATTCAGATTCTTTTAAATGAGGGCAACTTCCACAACAAAAGATGAAAATCCATACATGTATTAAACCAGCTTAGATCATAAATCAGCCCCAAGCATTCTTTTTCTAACTGGACTGTCTCCTTAAGAAGGAGACAGTCCAGTTTCCGACACTCCACCTTCAGCACATTAAGCTCAACAATGTTTCTCTATTAAGCATTTAAAAATGTTTTTAGGAGTATTTGCACTGAGAAGTAACTCATATAATGAGCTCAACAGATACACAGTTTCAACAGGTGTTTGCTAATTGCTGCTGGTGCTAGTCTGAAGTAGCTGGGTGGTGGTGGAGGGGCAGTGGAAGGGTTTGAGACTGCAGCTCCGAGGAGGAGCTGTGTGGAAAAGGCAGCGCTCAGTGAGACCAAGCATTTAGGCACCTCCAAATGGCTGTGACAGGAGATAAAATAATTTCTAAAATATTCACGAAAGAATCAAGGTATATATGTGATAAAGGAATAACATAACATGGTGTAAACCTTAAAAGCATTTCACATAGAGCCACCCCTGTAAGTGGTCTCAGTACCATCGTTTTGGTCCACACCCCAAAGCAATTATGTTCACATTGACGCAAATGTGAACTGTACCAATGGGGAGGGGGAACCAAACCCCATTGGTTTGTTTTAAATGAATCAAACACCTGAAGTGTGAAGACACGCTCTTAAAATTGACAACCCTAATTCACATGACGACTAGAACTACGAGTTTCTCCAGATAAAAGTATGCATCAATGCACTGCCCACTTACATCAGATGACATAAAAACTCATTGGATTAGACATGGAAATAGTTCTAGTGATGAAAGCTTTTTCTCCACACAGACTGTGTACAAATGCTATGTTACTGTTGCATTAATGAATTGGCTTTGAAATAGCTTTTGTTGCTAGGGGAACCACTTATTCATTCAGTTCCAATTTCTGCCTTATCCTGTTAAGCGTTACAAGAGGGCTCGAGCCATTTGCAGCTGCCATCAGATGAGAGGTGGGGTATAATTTGGACTGATCAGTGGGCTATAACTGAAAAAAGGCAAAGACAAACACCTATGTGTTCTCTTTCTGGCTCAAAAATCAATTGACCAATTACCCAAAATGCTTGTGAAAGGAAATGAAGTAATGGGAGAAAAGCCATGCTGGTAGTGACAGCTTGAAAATTCTATTTATTGCCAAAGAAAGTTTTGTGCAAATAATCATCATAACAAAAATCATCTATTTGCCTTTAGGGTAATTAAGCTGTGTTGAGATCTAAGTAATCTGGCTGTTAAATTTGACTCTACAAAGTCCTATTCACAATTTTTGCCCGGGCCATTGTTGTGAAACAGTGACATGACAGACACTAAAAAATTTGAATGAGGCTCCAACTTAACATCACTGAGTTAATTTGTTACATGTAACTGAATTAAATTTGTCAAACTGAACTTAGTTGTGTTTGTTGAACATGACAACTTAAACTTAATATATTTACGTGGATGAACTTCATTTGATTTCTTGTAACAAATTAACTAAGTTGGATCACCTGTTTTCTTTTTCAGTGCATCCAATAAAAAAAGTGGATGCACTGAACTATTGTACAGTTGTGATCAGCATAAAGTTACCAGTTAGCACCACATTTGTACCTAGGACTACATTTTCAGTTAAAATTGACTCTTTGTTGTATTTAATCTGTTATAAAAAAAAATTTGAAAGCTAAAATAAAGAAAAAAATGAAAGGGCAATTTAGTCATACACAACTGGATTTGATAATACACTGGATGCCAAATGTGCCTGACCGTATTCTTACAAGGGTTATTTCACTGAGTAATGGTAAGGTTTTTTGTTTTTTGTACAATCAAAATGCCCCCAATTGTGACTTTGCTATTTATTAAAATGGCTTAATTTATTTCTGGATAAATGTAGTAACTGCAAGCAATTTTTCAATAGCACTAATACCAATATATAGCTCAAATATATTGAGCCATATAATGAGTCAATATATAGTCTTAGAAAACAGTTCTAAGACTGTTTTCTAATAAAACAGTCTTAGAACCACCACATTTCCATCATCACGTTTCCACAAAGAAGTTGGAGGAAAAAAATAAAATTAAATAAAATAGTACGTATATTTACCTACCCTTCAAGAACAAAAGTAAATCACTTTTGCATTTGGCAGCATGTCATAATACACAAAGAAGAATACACAGACAAAATAGAGGAAATAATTGCCCCTAGATGAAATATGTTTTGCAATGCCATCTCATTTAAGATTACCTTGGCGTTTTAGTTTTATTGTAAAATAGATTATGAAGTTTCTCCTCCCTCCCTCCTATCTTCATTCTGTTATCATTGACACTGCCTTGAGGCTAACGTAGTTTGGAATGGCACTGAGCCATCTCCCACATTAAGATTAAATCATCCATTTGATTGCAAATGATTCAAATTAAAATGATTTTAATATGCGTTTCCAAACGAACAATTGGATGCAATAAAGCCACAGGCAGCTGGCAAAAACATGCTGAGAAAGTAGGCAGAGAAAATGAGAAGAGGGAGAAAAGAAAAGATAGTTTTTTTGCAGGGCCAGCCAAACAGTGATTGCTCTGCACAGTTGAGGAGCAGAGATAAGCCACAAAGCAGATGCCTGCATAACAAGTGCTTGCCTTAGTTGCCACATTTGCAGAAATTGACTCACAGCTCTGATTTGCCATAGGACATGGCCCTATGGCTGTACAATAATTAGTTTGTTTTTGCCCTTTGTACATATGTGGAAGTTGGATTAAGTTGCATTTGAAGCCATTAACAACAAATAGAAACATTTTTGATTGTGTTATAGACTAAACATTAGCTTCCCTTAGTTTTGTAATAGAAGCAGAGAAGGCCTTGACTTGTTATTCCGGAGATATTGACATTTTTGCCTGATTAAACTGAAGAAACTTAGTTCAAACTAATGATGATTAAAAAATACAATTATCCTAATTATCAATAATTACATAAGCCAAACATTGATTCAAATTTTGATTCACAACAATACAATGACGCATGCTACACTTTTTTGAAAGCTGACAGGATGTGAATGGCTCAGTTGTGGAATCACTTTTTTTAATATACCAAATGCCAAATCCAAGTATTGGCTGTTACAGTACAGGTAGACATGAAAACTTTTCATTAATTGCAACAGTGAGAAAGGTCCTGGACAATAAACTGTTTTACAAGAAAAGGAAAACTTGGAAGATTCAGCACTTGAAAGAGAACAGTACAGGACAGCTCAACCAGGTAAAGGTTCTCTACAGCAGAGAACAAAATATATCAGATTTACATTAGATCACAGTGTTATTGCTGAATAGGACCTGAGAGAGTTGAACAATGGCTCAGTGATTTTTCTGTTGCTAATTAGGCAACCACCAAGATGAATGTTGTGTGAAAAACGACTCATTGATTTTACCTATCAAGCTCTAAACTCTCAGAGGGACTATTGAACCTCTTCTGGTGAGCTGAAGCTGCAGAAACACATTGGTCTTTAAAGGTCATTGGAGATGATACATGTTTTATCAAATCTACATACAGATATTTTAAAGAAATAACAAATTT
Source organism: Girardinus metallicus (assembly GCA_903067095.1). Lineage (NCBI taxonomy): Eukaryota > Metazoa > Chordata > Actinopteri > Cyprinodontiformes > Poeciliidae > Girardinus > Girardinus metallicus. The sequence goes on from CAEGAE010045323.1 coordinate 33,850, forward strand.
TGCAAATTTCAAGGCTTAGGACCATGTCCTATAATCACAGGAATGACTTAAATGATTGTTAAATGTCTCTCTGTTAAGTGACTTGTTCATTTAGCAGAGAAACAGGATGCATCAATGTGAAAAATTAGTCAGATATTGACACCAGATATTACTGTTGCTATCATGTCTGGTGACCATAATATGTATATATACACACACACACACACACGCCTCCACGCCCACACACACACCTTGAAAAAATTAAAACAGCCATACTGCTGACTTTACCGCTTGAAACTTCCCACAATCATGTGCTGCATCACTATCACATGACCAAAATAAATATGACATTTCACTATCAACTGAAGGCCACTAGAGCTGAAAAATCTTTGCTACAGTGCATTTCTGTAAAATCCTGTGGATAAAATGGAGATTTTCTTTGTGATTGAATGTAAACTAAAAACCTCAATGAACAGCTAAAATAATACTCCAAATGCTTTTTCTAAAGTTCTACAAGATGCATATTTTATCAAGCATAAAAATATTTTTAACCTTAAATTTCAAATGCCAGTTTATACATTTGACATTTATTGTAACTCTGTCAACATCAATTAATGTAGAAATTAATTTAGTTGTAAACTTGTGTCTTTAAAGATGGCTATATTGGAAAGTGATGCTTTCAGTAACTAATATTGAGGCAGAGTTGATGTATTGCTATAAACACCCATATCAATCAATACACACAGGCATCTGTGTGTATTTAAATCTAAGCCTCAAAACAGGACTCATTCGTCTTTTTAAATGATCAAAAATGCTGATTTGTTTTTTTTTTTTTTTTTATTTATGTACACCACTGATATATTCTTTTTTAAATGAGTTTAAGTGTACATATATATATAGTCCAAACTCATAACTTATATTAGCTTCATACTGTGTAAGTATTTTTAGAATCAAAAAACTTTAGGAAATGTCAGAATTATCTTCAGAAAGGTGTCAGACTGATGTAAATTTCACAATAGCATTTGTGTCCCTTTTCAATGCTTAATAAAGTTTGAGATATATGAAGAAGCACATGCTGTATATCACTTTGACATTATTTCTTACATTGATTTATTTGCACATCATCAAGCAGGCAATTTGTGAACAAGTGAAGGCTGCATGGATTTTGCCTTTTGATCTGACAGATTATTAAATGTATGACTCTGGGAAGATTTTTGCTTGGCGGTGAGATTTGTAGATAAACTGATAAATGATCACAGAGCTGGGTGGTGGCAACATCCAGAAGCGGAAAATGAACAGCGTTACAAAATCAACAACACAAATCATAAACAACACAGTGTATCTGTGAGATTTCTGCAGCTTTCTTAAGATCTGCTCAAACAATGAGAAAAAAAAATTTAAAAAACAATATTTTGTTGATGTTTAAGACAGAGGATTAAGAAAAAAAAACACATTTTCTTAGGTTTAAGATTAGGTTTGATCCCTTATGTGTAATGCCATTTTGTATCAAGTCAGAGATTAACGCCCACATCATGAAAATACATTTAAAGAAGAAAAAAAAACGATCAAAAAGAAGTATAAGAACAAGGTGCTATGAATAAACAGGACAAGTAAGCATTCAAACACATTTATTTTTGTAGACTTACTCAAAATCAGTCTATAGTTATAAATAT
>CAEGAE010045339.1:0-25906 GCA_903067095.1 Girardinus metallicus
TTTGTTTTGCATTTTAAATATTCTGTGCTTATATGTAATACACATCATTTGGTGAGTTGTGTTTTTCAAACAGTATTAGTCCTTCATTCTTTCTTTGAGAATAATTCAGTAGATGAGACTAAATAAAAGGCCTTGTGAATAATTTATGACATTCTTTAGTGAACTTAAGGCAGAAAAAGATCATTTGGACTTTGGTGTCAACTGCTTTGCACTGAATAAATGATATATTGCACAGCCTTTTGTGCAATGATTTTCATTCTTATTGAAGTGCAGGTAGGACTCTGGGATTTGATGCACTTCCCCCACTGAGGTCTCACACTGCTAGCTGTAAGGAAATGCCAACATAAAATGAACAACATTGCGCCAGCCTCTATTACTTTGTGCAGAAGTATTTAATGAAGGACACTGCTTTAAGAGTCAAAATGACTCAAATGCTTCTACAAACAGCATTTGGCAAACAATTAGCCATGTGTTTATTTTTCATCAAAAATCCACATTTTCTAAATGTGGATAATCTACATAATCTAAAGTACATAGCTTTTTCTTTGTGTTTTTTTTTTAATCTCCAGCTCCTAAAGCTTTAATGGTGGTAAAATACAAACTGGTAATTCACCAATAAAATAAATAAAACCATGAATAATGGCTGTCATGGCATGTGAAAGGCAAATTGAGATGACAAACGAGCTCCCACAAGTTGGAGATAATTCAAAATATGTAACATTGTTTAATGGACGAGGCTCCTAGAATCTCCCGAGTGACAAAATCCTGGCAAAATGATTGAGCAGCTGAGTCAGCAGCTGAGTCAACAACAGAATAAATTGATCTATAACTGAGGAGAGGAACAAGTGAGCAAACAACTTCATTATGCTTGGACTAGCGGCAAGGATTAATGTTTGTTTGAGAACTGCAACATGTGTCACAAAATGTCTTTCATTGTTAGGAGGGGCTTACATTAGCAACAATAACATGCTCATGATGCATTACCTATAAACATGCATTCACTGATTAAAATATTATGATTGCTTGCCAGTTAATACAATTACCTGAAATCTATCACAAGCAACAATGTCTGTGATAGATTTAAAGTAATTTTTTGTTGTTCTGACAAAGCTGAAAAGAATCCACTCACGTCACTTCAGATTAATCCCCAATCCTCAACATGCACTTGGTGGGGGTAAACAGTGGGGAAGTAGAATTCCCTTTAACCAGCATGAGATTTCCAGGCTAAACTAGACTCATGAAGGGGAGCCATCTGCTTTAACCGGCTGGGGGCTGCAAGGAACAGAAAGATACATAAACCTAGGAAAAAAAACAATACATCAGGGATGCTTACTATAGCGCATATGCTCCCCAAAATAAAAGTTTACCATATGCTTATAAACTCACTTTAGCAGAAATAAGATGAAGTAGTTAATCAGACTCACATATTATGGTGGAGAAATCTAGATTCTCACATCTTCATTCAACATTGCATTATTGCTTGTCGGGACACAATTTCAGCTCTACTTTAGATGTTGGACAGTTGTGCTCATGTTTAAGTCAAGAATATTTTGACATACAGAGGAGTTTTTGTTTAGTGACAGCAAAATGCCAGAATCCTGTAGCTGCAAAACAAGACCATATTATCACATCTCCGTCTCCCTGTTTGACAGTTAATGAGGTTTTAGGGCTGATATGAAGCGATTTGTGTTATAGAATTATCTCCATGCTCCATGCTTGATGTATGAGGTTGAAGAAGAGTCAGTGAGTTGAATTCATGAATTCCATTTACTAATACCAAAATACAGCTGATCCATTTCTCATGCTGCCTTTATGAGCTAGCAGGACAAAATGGCATCAAGCAAAAGTTTGTCATTCTCTTTGTTGGCCTTTATCTTATCTATGCCCTGAATAGGGCATTCCATAGTGTCTCATTTCCTTTAACCTTAGCTTTGAGGGTGTTTCCTAACATGTCATTTCCTTTAGCTTTGCAACTAGCTAAAAGAGAAAGAAGAAAAACAATTAATTATTTATTTTCAACAATAGTCAATATGATTTTATAGTATTTTATAGTAGCTTGTGCTAAACAAGAGCAACTTTTAAATTTAGTTCGGCCAGTTTAAATTAATAATTCTTGTTTACAGTTCACCACCTAATCTCCTGAACTAAGTTCAAAGTTTTAACATGAACTTGTTCTTTTTTCATTTATCATATCTTGCCTGAAATAAGTTCAATAATGTATTATATCCAATTCATGTCATTGCCAAAATAGCATATATATGTAATTGTTTATTGTCTTATAAGTGATTTATTTTGTCACCACCTAATACAGTTGCTCACATAAACTGTATTATTATGGCTGGATCCCAAAATAGCTGGATTTTTATTGCGTTTTCCTTGAATTTAGTCTGTTTGTAATCGCTGTGACTTGTAACCCACCAACATTTTCCTCTTTAATAAAATCCTGATTTTTGCTTCAGCACATTAGTGGAGAAAACCTTCAATCAAGTAAATTGAAGACTAAATCTTTGCTGTAATTTCCGCTATATTTGACAGTTAGTGAGATAAACTGAGAGAAACAATGTGCTATCACATTTGCCATCCCTGTTTGCCATCAAACAGGGATGAATGACAAAACTCTGTCTAAACCATTAAAACAAGTTACAAAAAACACTATAACTTTCCTCGTATATAGTTATATTTTAAATAGCTTTCTTGAGAGCAAAACGGAGTCAAAGTCAAATACCTTGTTTGTGTGCACAAACCTGCCAAACAAAGCTGATTCTGATTAGTTTTAGGGATTAGGGCATGAGCTTTCAGGTATTCCCAGGTTAAGAGTGAACCCAAAGGCATTATAGTCAAGTAGGAATTGAAGGGAGAAGCAAACACATCAGACTCCTGCAAAGAAAGCCACACCCTTCTGTATGTGTGCCAGAGCTGAACTCCATCTTTACTCCCTGCTTGTGTACATGCAGATCCATCAGTTGGCTCATTTTGAGGGAAAATGGCTTTTCTACTAAATACACCCAAAGTGTACGTCTAAAACACAAAATGCAAATAACTGGTCCACCATCATATAGAGAAGAGTTAAGTTACATCAGGAAACTCTTTGGTCACTTCAAATTTGTCATCTTTAAAGCAACATAATTTACTTCAAAATGCTCAAAGAAATGAGCTGCTCTCCTAAAGATGTTCATGTTAACTCTTTTGTCCACAACTCCCATCATTTTGGTTATGTTTTCAAACAGAAAAGACTTTCGCTTTAGCAGTCTTTCAGAACAAGCCATAGGTTTGTAAAATTGTAAGATACACCTCTTATTGTTTTGTTCTCTTTGCATTTCGGATCTTATCTTTTGAGAAAATTAGAAACTGCCCTAAGTGTTTTATACTACTGAAGAAAATGACACAGCTCTTCAGACCAGCAAACCATCAAAAGCTCTGGGTCCATGAAAGTTTTCATACCTGTTAATGACCGGCTAATCAAGTGCATCTGATTTACAGCCCCTGCCTTAAACCTCTGACACTAGCAAGGGAATAACTGAATAAACAACATGCTGATTTTTCATTCTTCCTTAACAGCTTGTGTGGTTTTGGTACTCTGGAGGTTTCATTTGAATAATTTTATTACCTGGTAAAGACCATGTTTATTAAAAAATCATGTCCTTATTCATAAAACCCCACAGACAAAATAGGTTTCCTTTGTATAATGAACAGATCTTTATCACAGCAGTAACAAAAGCTTATTGGCAAAAATGTTGGTGAGACCCATAATCGTATGGCAGCAGCTGGCATAGCACAGAGCTATGCAGATTCAAACTGAATGCTCAGTTTAGTTAACATAACTACCAATGACTGCTGATAAACAGTTTTCCTGTAACAATAAGTTGTTTCTCCACCTTTAGCACATTTAGCAGTGAGTGAATGAAGTTGATTAAAAACAATAAAACCCTCCTGCTGGTTCTGATTGATTGTTTTGGTCGGAACGTTGCATTACCGTAGCTAGCAACAGTAGTTCAGGGAGGAGGTGAAGGAGATTGATTGTTTTCACAGATTATCTGAATCATAGCAAACTGTCACGACATGGTGACAACTTTAACAAATATGGAGGAAACATTTTTGTCAAAGTTATATACTATCAAGATAAAACAAATAAAATCATTATCTTGAGAAAAAGTACATAGTCATATTCAATAAATTAGAATATGCACGCTGATGAGTCTCATTTGTCAGATTGTCAATTTTGAAAATTGACAATCTTTGAGCAGGTATTAAACATATGTTTCATTAAGGCTGAATTTCCGTATTTAAAATGTCTGATGTTCTAATTTTAAATGTCATGTTTTAATTTTCTGTAAAGCCATCATGATTAACAAAAAGAGTCTTTCAAAAAAGTAATCTGTGTGCAACTAAACTATATAGCAAATTTCGCTGAGTGATAGCTGAAATAAACAGCCTTTTCAATAATATTCTAATGTATTCAATCGATTTGTATTTATGAAAAATGTGTCAGACGTTTAGCCTAAAGGAAATTAAGACATGGAAAACCCAGTTCCCATTTTGACGCCTTCCTAGTTTGGAAATGTTGTTCAAGTAGTTTTGGACAAGTTATTTTGAGGGACATCAATGTCCCTCAAAATAACTTGTCCAAAACTACTTTTTCTCAAGATAATGATTTTATTTGTTTTATCTTGATAATCTTCTGTTAAACATGTTTTTTTCTTTAGCAAGCACTGTGAAAGGCGCTTTATGAATAAAGCTTATGTAATTTTTTGTGCAGAAATGGCAAAAGTTCACAAAAATCCTCAGTTTTTTCTTTTCTTAAATTACGTATAAACCCTTTCTTGGTATATATTTTATAAGACCATCAGCCACATAATTATTTTCAACAGTAGATATTTTGCCTGAGGCAAAAAAATCATAAAAAAAGAACAACAAAACATTTGCATAACTCTGACTCTGCATACGTAAATTATCTGTATGATTAATTATTTAAAGCTATCCAAAAATGCGATACTAACAGACAAAATTCAAGCAGCTTTACAACTAAATTATATTGTGTCACCCTCTTGTTCTGTATACTACGAATCACAGCTCAATACTTTAGTCATAATTATGATGAATGCAGATTCTTAGTTCATATGTACCTGAAGCAGATAAGAGCCTCTCCTACCTGATGGTGTTTTTGTTTTTTTTATGTGTTTACAGCTTTGTTGAAACATTCGGTGAATATGCTGAAGAGATGATAACTGTCATATAAAGGCCATAAAACCTGCACAATATTCTTTATGGGGCCTATGAGTATGGTATAATGGAATACAGCAAGCCTGTAGTGATGGGAAGTTGGTTGAAGCACTATTATCCATCATGTGGTAGTATGGAGAGCTCTCAGAGCCCTTTCTAACATTATATACCAACATCTCAGTGCCCTCTGAGGTCTCAACATCCCTCTGATGTACTTTTACTGAGATGCATTACAGAAAAGACAAGGGTACTTTTAAAGAGTAATTTGTGATGCATCTTTTTTTTTTTTTTATTGTTATCTTGGACTGCACCTGCACCAGCAATCCCATCATCCACATTGTGTTCCTGTCCATGATCCTCTCTGATAACACAGGACATTCGGTTTTAATCTAAAATTGAACAAATACTTCACGTCTCCTCACATTAGTCATCTTACTTTGAATGCAGCTCCTCCCCGTTAATCAACCTTGTTCATGCATGACGCTCCATCACTCTGCTGCTGCACCAAGATAGGATGTGCAGAAAATGGCCTCATTAAATTTTACAACAGTCTCCTATCTCTGGCAACTAATTCATGCGCATTGTAGCTTCCCCCGCATCAGAGGAAATGGCAAACATCTCTTTGAATACTGAAAACAGTTTGAAGAAAGTGTGTGGAGTTGTATGGGCTTTGTTGAGCTGCTCTACACCCCGTACCTGTTTCAAAAGTTTTCAAATTAGGATTCTGATTTGAAGATCAGCATGACGTTTCCTCCTCCCTGTCTGTGATAATCAGATGCAGCAGGTGGTGAGGAAATGTGCATCTCAGCAATCATCTCCATTGACATGTGTTAATAGCTCATCAGGCTAGATTGTACTAATAACTGCTTTCAGGGATCACGATTGCACATACTTCAAGGTCTCGCTGCCTAATAGGGATACGTTTGATTCCCGAGTCGTGCATTTGTCAGACATTAGCTGATTCTCGTGATGATTCACATGTAATCAGAAACAGTAAAAGTGAAACTGGTGCTGCTTTTGGGTAAAGGCAGTTCATTCTCTTCAGCTTTCTTACTTTTACACAGTTCTCTAACAGATCGAAACTCAAGTGCTTTTATTTCCAACAGCTGTCGCTTTGGTTTTCCTGTTCAATGGATGTTGCACTTAAATCGAATTTGGCCTTCAATAGGCAACGCTGGCTGTTGTTCTTGGCTTCATCCCTGTGGCTGTGAATTTCACTCATCTGTGCTAGATGATGAGAAGGGAAGCTGGTTCAGCCTCATGATATCACTTTGATTGTATGGAGTCAAACATCAGTTTTTCTGGTTACTCTCCAAAGCAGGTTATACTGTAAGCCACAATACGACAGGGGGTAAATTGCATTACTTTGCAAACACACAAACAAAACAAAACAAAAGAACCCAAGAGTACACTAAATTCACAGTTGCAAACCTGTAGTTATATTTCTTGTGCAATTTGTTGAAAGACACACTTAATTCAAAACCATATCAGACATCAAAAAGATACATCCTCACTGAGGATCGCAACTTTAGGCAATTTCATCATATCAAGAAACATTGTTCAGATATGCTTAACCTTAGCATGCCTTTATAGCTTCTCGGTTACATCTTGTACATCTCCCTATGAAACAACAGATGGCTGCCTCACAGGTCTTCGCCTGCACCTGAATCCAAATGCAAATGACCTCCAGGGCACTTTGTGATTGTACTTGGCAGACTTGGTTGCACCCATTGAAGACATTGTGCATTGAGAACATGTGTTATTATTTGACAGAATTGTTTCGTTTTTTAGTGAGCTTTTGTATGCATTGTGTTTTAAAGTAAAAATGTGGTTATTAGTTTACAGAATGTGTTTGTGAGAAGAAAATTCACAAACAGTCCAATTCTTAGATGTGAGCTTCTGTGTTGGAAAGCACTTGTTAGGAACTGTAAATAAAAGTAAAAAAGGCTTTATATGTTTGCCTGCATTGGATCTTGCCTCCATGAACTCTGACCACATCTCTATTAGTCACAGATAAATAAATAAATAGAATCAAAAGTTATTATGCTGCACTGAAAAATGCCCATCCAATATTGTAATAGTTCAGTCGCCTCAGATCATAACAGTGGTAGAGGTTTCCAGTTCCAGCCCTCATCTGTTGAAGTGGTCAAACATCACTCACAAGCCAATTAAATAGATACATAATGACAACACAAGAAAAGTCAGCATTTCTAATACATCATTTTTGACATGTAACACACTGAGTATATCACATTTAGCCCTATTTTTTGGTTGCAAATTAGCACACTTTGAGCTGACAGTGTAATCACAGCACATTACAGTTTTTTATCATTTGTTATAATAGCTGAGCACCATTTCCACAGCAACCTACTTTCACTTCCCTAATGCAACCTTTTAAATCAGGAGCTGAGGAAAATGTTTAAGTCCTCAGTCCATCTGCTTTCATTAAGACAGAGTGGTGCTCTCTCCATCTGCAGTAATTGACATGTGGCTGAGCAATGACTTACAGTGGAGAGTCTCACAGACAGGGCAGCTGAAGGGAGTATCAACAACTGATCGATATCGATAGCAAATAGCCCATATTTAGAGGAGACGATGCTTGTGTGAGTCTGGGTGTGTGTATGTGGGTGTGATAGACGTGGGGGGTCTTCCTGTTTAACAGTCTCCAAGCAAGGACCTAAAGTCTTTATTGGAACCACCGGGAGCTTTATTGACACTCAATCAATGAGATTTATCCACAAACCTTTCACAGTAAAGTTATTAATTGGAAAATGAACAATGCAAAGCTGTCACTGCAGAGATGGAGGATTCCAACAATTTAAATAGGATCCATTTACCAAGACAGGGACGATCCCTATATGCTTTGTAATTGTATTTTGTGGTCCCCTCTAAGCCAAGGTACTGCCTCATCCTCTGTTCTCTCTCTCTAGATAATTGTCATGAATTTGGATGACATGGACAAAAATTCAATTCATGGTCTCCTGTGTAGCATGTTGTGAGAAACGTCCAGCAGGATCTTGTTAGTGCTTTACATGATGCAGAGGTTGCAGAGTATAGGAGCTTTGTCCTCTGTTACCCTGTCAGCCCTGCATTACTCACCAAACAAAGTAGAGTGATTTATCTCAAAATCTATTATCAAAATGAGTAGGCAGAAAGCAGGCTCATAATTCAATCGACACTTTATGGTGTTTGTTATTGGGAGCACAGGGGCGGAAACACATACAGATGCTAAAATACTGTTGCTGGCAGAGTCACTAATAGAGCTACCGGCCTGCAAAGACTCAGAGCTTTCATTTTGAAAACATTCACCTGAGAGTGAATTAGAGTGACTTAGTAAATGAGCTTTTTGTTACATATTTGCCCAGGAATCTGCCAAAATATATACATTATATCTCCATAGACTTGTAGTTGCAGGTGTTAAACAGAGCAGTTTGCCAAGCATGTTGATACTATAATGGAACTCTGTCTGATAACAATGAAGAATTATTGTGATCTGTATTGTGAAATTAAATATCTGACCATGTTTGAGCCACCATGAGCTTGTCCATTTCATTTGTAAATCTGGATTTAAGAAGCTTCACCAAAATCCCAGAAATAGATGTTCCCTGGAAATCACCCCAAAGGAAAACGAACACTATCCTTAATGTTGAAACACTTGTAGTACAGGAAGTTAAAATACAGTAGTAATTTCAAAATGAATGGCTGTGCACGTATGGTGCTATTAGTCTTTTTTTTTTTTCCTTTTTACCTTCTACGGTTTTTCAGTATTTCTGTCTTGGAAATAGAGCACAATGGGGATACAATATTAACCATATTACACGGTTAAGATGAAGATTTCATAAGTTAAACACTTTATAAACTTAGGAAGTCTGAGGTTAACAACTGTTTTTAGTTCATAGCAAAATCAGTAAATGCTTTATTACTAATACAATGTACAAGAGTAGTTACATTGTTCAAAATGTGTTGTATTTCTGATACTACTGCACTTTTCTTTTTGTTAAAAGCTGGCTTCTCATTCAAGACTATGACATTTATTGCAACTTTGCAGTCTAAATTACAGAGCAGTTCTCCTGTGTTTGGGCTTAAATGAGACTGAGATCTACACACAAATTATTCTGCCTGGTTATTTGTCATTTTGACACAATTACCTGAAGATTACTGCATGAAGCCAGTAAATGAAATATTTATGCGCTAGCGCCTTGTTTGCTGCTCTGGAAGTGCAGTTATGTGTGCTGATTGACATTTTTGTAGCATCTGGGAAATTCAGGTTAGAAGGTAGAATAACTATAATTATAGTTATAACAGGCAATGCAGAAATAATAGTGTTCAATAAATATTAATTCAGTTCAGTGTTTGAAAATTTTATTGATCAGTTTAATCAGATGCAAGCATAGTAAATTATATGCTCATTTTATGGCGCTCCAAAAAATGATAGGCACACTGACTGCAGGTTAAAATAATTGCACAAGACGATAAACTTGCCAGGACAAAAATCCCGCCCATCTAGAAGCATTAATGCTGCTGATGAGATTATAAATCCTCATGTTTTTTTTTTTTGCTTTTTTTCTGAGAAGCTATTGGCAGAACCATAGGAAGATCTTGAATTTAAAGTAAAGGTCCACAGATTTTGACAAGGTTAAGAAAGCTTCTACTGCAGAGGTTTTTCATATGTTGTATTTGAGAAGTATTAAAGATCCTGGAGACCCTCATTCTGCTGTGAGGGGGATCAAAGAAATGGATCACATTCTTCACAGAACTATTCTTTTAACCCTTACAAACGCCAGACCAAATATGCAGATTTTTTTCCCCCAGAAAAAAAACAGCAACTGAAAAAGAAAACAAAATAAAAAATCCTCTACAATAATCCCACAATCAAAATACTTGATGAATCTTTTACCTTCTCCATTTGATCAAATACTAGAAATTTTAATCCATTAAGCTAATTTTTATCACTGCCCAACCTGAAATAAGTGAGCCTTTAAAGTAGAAAAGCTATCATTAGCAGAGTCAGTGCACAAAAATCCAGCCAGCAATAGCTGATTACCATGCAATTATTTAAGCCCTCCTCCTTTTCACACCAATTATATCTGTGATATACATAGAATGATGTATTTAGCTCATCTAAAATCTAATTCCACCTTTGTTAAATCTTTGTAACAAAAACAGAAAAATATGCCCCTGACTTTAGATGGATGCACTGTGGGCTATGCATTGCAAGTCATGGTTAAAAGGGTAAATCTTCCTGGCATATTTTATTGTTCTGCTGTGACCCTCAGTGTGAAGAGTTTTGATGTAAAGGTAACATGTAATTAGAGCAGACACCTTTATAAATCGAACAGACACAACCATCTGTGTAATTTCTGAAACCGATTATAGATCTCTTATCTCATGTGAATTGTTCATTAACATTACAGATGTTCTGTGATCGAAATTGCTTCGCACTCGTTCTTCTGACAGCCCAATCTGTTCACAGAGGGCTTGAGATCATTTCAAAGAGCAGTGCCAGAGTTGTGTGTTTATGTTGATGTCTGCTCATGTTGTGTCACCCTTACAGAGGTAGGGTGGGCTGTCATGCCTTGAAGCCATTAATCTTCTCGAGGACAGCAATGAGTGCAGCGTTACCAGCATATATGTTTGATGTTCAAATAACTAGAATAGGACTGAACCTAAAGTTCACAATGCTTTTCAGAATTGGCCTATTGAGAACACTGGAAGCAGCGTTCCTCAAGTTTCATGAAGGCTGACACTTGGCATTTTGTCAGAGTGGCATCTTCCAATCTGGAGAGAGTGCAGGTGTTGCATAAAAGTCCCTGGGATGGCAGCCGCAGCCCTGTTAACTGCTGCAGGAAGCTTGGTGATCTAAATGAGCATCAGGCTTCGGTTTCTTGGCTGATGTGTTACTGAACAAGCTGATGTAAAAGGGACCTTATTCAGAATATCCAAATTTATGTCCTCTGCTTGGAACAGCAACTTAGGATGAACTACAGTTACCATTCTTGTGGGAAATGGAAAAAAGATTTTGCCAGCAGAAAAGTGGCCAAGCTATGTAATGATAAAGCATTCTAAAGAGATAATTTACTGTCAGTTATTGTTTAGAAATGCAATATGAACGTTTAGATGGTAAATACAACTTTAGCTGCAGATTCTAAAAGACTGTCTCTATGATGGCTTGAACATTACAGGAAATAAAAAATATCTTTTTAATGTTATAATATCTGGGTGTGTTTGCTGCTTTCTATTATTAAACAGCGAGAAACATTAATATGATTGATTAGTTTTCTTAATCGCTAGTGTTTTGTTGTTCCCAATCAGATTATCAGAGTTTTTGTTGCTGAAGTCTCCATATTAAAGGTTTATAGTATTGTAAAAATATGTTTATTTAATTTCACACACATAAATCATTTCTCGGGCTGCACAGTGGGGCAGTTGGTAGCACTGTTGCCTTGCAGCAAGAAGGACTTTGTTTGATTGCCGGTCCGGGGTCTTTCTGCACGGAGTTTGTATGTTCTCCCTGTGCATGCGTGGGTTCTCTCCGGGTACTCCTCCCACAGTCCAAAAACATGACTATCAGGTTAATTGGTCTCTCCAAATTCCCCCTAGGTGTAAGTGCGTGTGTGCATTGTTGTTTATCATGTTTGTCTCTGCGTTGCCCTGTGACAGACTGGCTTCATGTCCAGGGTGACCCCACCTCTCGCCCGGAATACCAGCTGGAGATAGGCACCAGCAACACTCCTGACCCCACTAGAGGACACGGGTGTAAAGAAAATGGATGGAAATCATTTCTCCTTTTAAAAATGAAAACCTGCTACATATTCTCAACAGTGAATTAAACAACACACTCAAAGCTTCTTTATGACTGAGCGAGAATTGCTGGTAAAAGGAATTGTGTCAATGTGCAGAAAGTTGAAATGACAAGCTGTAATTACATTGAGCTGTTTTTACATCTGGTAGAATTTACAATTAAATTCTACCGTTTTGTATTTTCTTGAGTGATTTAGAAAATGCATGCTTCATATGCTGTTAGTGTTTCAATCAGATATTTTTTCATCTGTTATTCTACTTGTTTAAACGTAACAGTTTGAATTCTTTGTGTTCCGAGAACACTGTTTCCAGATTTATTGTTAACCTTTCACATGTTTAGATATCCAAAACATTAAAGATTTTTTTTCTTTGGATATATACATCCAAATAAATATACAGCTCTGGAAAAAAAATTAAGAGACCACGGCACTGAACCCCATTGAAAACCTCATGATTATTCCACCAAATATTGATTTCAGAACTCTTCCTGAGTTAAAATATTTCAAAATGAATACTTACTTATTTTCTTTGCATTATTTGCAGTCTAAAAGCACTGCATGTTTTTTTTTTGTTTTTTTTGACCATTTCTCATTTCCTGCTAATAAATACAAAATTTTTTCTTGGGATTTCAAAGACGTATTATCAATAATTTTAGAATAAAAGAACAATGTTCATTTTACTCAAACATATAACTATAAAGAGTAAAATCATATCTGCTTTATAAGACCTTTAAGTTTTTAAAATAATTATAGATAAAGGCATCAGTTCTACACATGTATATGGAATACAGACAACCTCTCTCAAATATGCAAGAGTTAACAATTTTATTAATAAATGAATTCAACTTCAGAGTTAAAACATTTTATTCGCTGGTCCTTTTCTGGTGTAGCGTATAAGCTATTATGACACCGCAGAGTTTCCTTCTGAATCTCCTCCTCTTCCTCTTTTGTAACCATAGTTAAAGCAGAGAGTATGTTGTATCAAAGGTCATACCAGCTTTAAGTATGTTTCATTTCTTCATGGCTGGATGTCCAACAAACCTGACCCTGTTTTCTACTTTGACAAAGCAACAGCTTCACTGAGCATTTACGGCTGACAATATAATTCGTAACAGCACATCAATGAGTCACAACGAAGAGAAGAGCACAGATTTCTAGACATTTTCAGCTTTTAACTTCAAAGCATGTCTTACTGATTTATTCATGAGTGTTTTGAGACCTTGCTGAATGCAACTTTAAAGAAATTGATTTAAAGTCTTCATAATTTATAAAGCAAAATCTTTTTTGCCCTTACATTTGCAAATTGTTTGCTCAGCTTTGGGTTCACACCATAAACATTGCATTCTTAGTTTAGTAATCATGTCTATGGGTTGTTGAACAATCTTCATTATTTTCAAATGGGTGATTTCGGGGTCCAAAGGTCCAAAGTACACATTCAGTATAAATTATTTATCTGGAAAATGAGCTCCAATCCTAAAGGCTACCATAGATGTAGAAAGTCGAATCAACAGCTCTGATAAATCATTGCATGCTTGATTTTTAAAGACTATTGACTGTTTCTATCTTGACATTGATTAATACATTATGTTTAGCTCTCAGAATAAAATCTCTGCTTTATTTTTGGGAGATACAGGAGATTCACTTTGTCATTAATGCAAATGAAACAACCCAATTACAGTGAATGTCTCAATATCACCTTTTAACATGTTCCCTTTGGAGGCCTGTATTGTCTCTCTTTCAGTCCAATAAGAAAGCTTGACACCACCAGAGCTGACAACAAGAGTAAGCACTGCCACTAAAGCTGTCATTTCAGTGTGAGAAATTACTGCAGTGTGGCAGGTAGTTAAAACTGCTCTGCAACCACATTTAAACTTAATTGAAAACTAAATGTGCCACACTCAGAAACACAAGATTTTAAATTATGGCCTAGTGATTGGAGGTGTGTTTGGTTCCCTTAGAGTACCAGGTCTTATGACTCTTAAATGTTTATTTATCATCACCCCCTCCATTCTATTTTAGCCACATAGCAAGAATTATGAATTGCTTGTTGCCATGTTTTCTTTTTTCAAATAATGCTTTCCATAACATTTTTATGCATTTATTATGTTAAATATTTAAAGCAAATATTTAAACTTCAAACAACAATAATACTGTAATTTGCTTTTTTTTTGCTTTGAAATGCGTGGTATATAAATAAACTAGATTGAATTATTTAAACCTGTCTGCCTTTTACTATAGCTCTTTGTGCCTGGCCTGTATCACAACACTAACTGTGTTGAGAAAAAACTACCCTTTCTTTATTTATTTGGCAAAATTTTGTGAGCCTGGTCTGTCTTTATATGGTGATTGTTGAGTCCTGACCCTGCATGCATTCTCAGCAAATCTGAGCAGAAACAGATGCTGAGGGCATCAACACAACATCTAAAACAAAACAAGTATAATGAAGTAATGTCATCAACCTTTGACTCATATACCTTTTTTTTTTCTTCATTATTCACTAGTGTATCCTTGATAGCAGCACACTGCTTCTTTAAAAAAATTACTTTAACCAAGGTAAATGTCCAGAATTTATGTGTGGCAATAGTAGGGATGGTTGAGGAGTGGAGGTTTAGGGAGGCGTAGCTATTCATGGCTGAATGGCTATCCTGCTGAGATCATCAGTGAGCCTGATTCTGACCAACTTTCAGAAATCTTTCTGAAGGCGCTTTGCTGAATGAAGCTATACCTAACTGAAATTTTACATTTAGATTTTCAAGACTGACACTGAACTTAGAGTACTTAAAAATGTAGACATCCTTTTCAAATGGACATTGGTAGTAAACATCTATAAGCATAATGTTGAGTTTAAATAAAGATAGTGTGAGCAATAGAACATTTTCTCTAGTAATTCTGATAGATTTAAGGCATAGAATTTGATCCACCTCTGTGTTGTTTCTGTAGGCCAGATCCACAGGTATTGGTGCTTTTGCACTGCTTTGCATTGCATAGCAATAAGACACAGTAGGTGAGGCAGACTGAGCCTGTGTGAGATTGGCTCTTCTGCTTGAATCAGAAAATTCTTCTCGCATTGTGTGTTGTCTAATTTTTCTCTTTGTAAAAGTGAGAGGAGCTATTACACATATCGTAAAGAAAGTTCAACTTTAATCTCTGTTGATGAGGCACTTTCTCTAGTACTGTTTTCGGCAGTACTGATGTTCAAAAGGTTAAAGAAAGCTTGTATACTATTCAAAGCTTTTAAAAAGGACCTCAACAGCAACACAAAAGAAAATGAAGAGGACACACTAAATCTGAATATGAAGGAAAAAAGCATGAGTTGTGCTCTGAATGTACAATTGTACCAGGAGAAGAAAAATAATTTTTTTCCTCCTTTCTCTGCTTGTGTTTCTGGTGATGTATCAGCACATTTGTCTTTCCCATCTGCCCCTAAACATAAACATATAAAGTTACAGAGAATGATCGTTCCTCTTGTCTCTTAGGAGAGCACGGGCAGAGAGGGAAAACAACTGCTCTACCTTATCATAAATCTGAGCAGGTATTTTTCTTCAAACAATTCCTGTTCACTGCTCATCCACTACTGCCCCCATATATACAGCTATTCCCATCCCGAGCTTTTATTGTGGTGGGTGTTAGATTATGGTTCGAGAACACAGGGGAGATGTGGGAAGTTGCCACAAAACGTAAGTGAGGAACAAATTCAATAGAACAAGAAAGAGTTATCCTCGTTCTACACTGGAATATATTAGACAAGAGGAAAATACTACATCACATTCACAATGCATTTTTAAGCTTTAGAGTGTATATGTTTTCCCAACAGAAGTAATGTTTTAATATATACTACACAACTTAATTTGATTTTTCAAACGTATTTAGTAAGTCAATCCAATACCATTCCTAGAGATAAGTTAAATTATTTGACTAAAATGTATTAGTCAAATAATGTACTAAAATAGTAATTTTATTACATCTAAAATAACTCCACATGACTAAACTGTGACTAAAAGTAATTGCATATTTGTCTAAATATGCAATTAGACAAATAACTGTTCTGTTAAAAAACTTTGTGTTAAAATGAAAACTGTTATGTATGCTTAAACCTCGGATATTAAATGATATTGATTTTCAGTGTCGCATAGAGGGATAAAACTGTTTTTTTTTTCCCTCAAGCAAATATTTGTTTATTTCTTATGGCAACCAAATTTTAAGAATTTGTAAGAGTTGCAAGGTCATTCCACCACATTGCAACACAGTCCAACCACAGCTGTTTAATAGTAAAATGTGAATCTGTGCTGCTGCATATGGGCAGCAAAGCTGAGTCCAAGCTTCTCAGTAACTAACAGGATGGCCTAAGCAATTAATTAGCATTCAATTGGTTTCCATCATACTGTTTTGTGGACAGTTAACATAAATACAGCTTCACTTTGTTTTGGTGTTGTTAATTAGCACAAATAATTTGATTAGGGTTGTGCTTAAAAATGTCCCTTGTTTTACTGAGGTTGCAGAACATTGTATGTGGTGCATCTTGTTAAAATGCAGCACTGTGTTTGATCTATAACTCTTCCTAATTGTTTTAGACTTTAGATGTTACTGCTTCTAAGAGAACAGGGTGTCTAGTACTGATTATTCCAAGTAATTACAGTTAAACAAAAATGTGTAAAGTTCTAAATATAATTTTGAACTGTAACTAAAGTCACAGTTGCTGAGCATATACTAACAACTTGTGTGCTCAAATCCCTTTTTATTCTTTGTAAGATTATACCACAAATGTTTAGATGCTCCTCTTGCTGAAAAGAAAAAGAAACAAAAATATTGTAATTTCAATGCACCTTTATACTGTCTGTGTGTGCTTCTCTTGAATTTTGGTACCAGTTTAGAGGAGCTTGCTATTGTTTGGGTCATTTAATAAATATTAATATGCTCATTTCATTTAATCTCAACTCAACTTAGTATTATTATTGTTTAGAGTACTTGACTAAAAAAATATTGTATTATTGTTTCTCATCTTTCCATACAACACAATATCACCTGTGGAATAAAAACAAAAATCTAAGTTAAACACTAAATATTGAAATTGTTGTTAAGAATGTGAAAGAAAGGTTGGCTTGTAGAATACTATTTCTGTACCCATTACATGTAATTTGGCGTCCTGATAGCTGGGTTTTATCCAGTGTTACCACACTGTGAGCACAACCAGGGGCAGCAGAATGCAGTACTCACCCAGCTTTGTCTGGCACAGACAAGATTCTAAGCAGAGATGACAAGGTTGTTAAGTATATCCACCGCCAAAAAAAAGATGGATGGAAATCATTTAATATTCTGGGGGGTATCTGCCTTTCCCCAAGAGCTGAAAAAATTGTGGATTCAGACCAGTAAAAAGCACAGAATGGGGTATCGCCCATCCTACAGTCAGCAAAATGTCTTTATAAAAGCGCTTTGTGTCTCAGTGGAGAAAAGTGTGCCCTGTTGTCATTAGGATTTATCTCCTTTAGCTCCAAAAATAATGTAATAATTTTCATCAAGGATGTAAATTTAGTTTAAATAAACATTGCACCTTTAAACAACATTTGAGTGCGAGGTTATGGAATATCGACCAAAATATTGCTTTTTAGTAATAGTTTCAGGATGCAGCAGAAATTTTCTCAGCTGGTTTGTTTCACTACACTGGTTTATACTTGAGAGTATTTGTTTAAATAGTTAAAGCATAGAGTAACTTCTATCTTGCTTTTATTGCAGCACTGAACTTTACTTTTTGTTAGAAATGCAGTCAGATTTTTTCTTTAGCTTGTTTTTATAGCCTGGATCTTTAATTCGGAAGAATCATTTTGATCTGTGCTAATTATGTTTTATTAACTCTACTGTAGTCAACATTACATATTTTTAAAGTAATGAATTACTATCATCAGAGATGTATCTGTAATATTATTTGCAATTCTATAGTAGAAGATAATACCTTTGAAAAGCATTATGAATATTTCAGAACTGTTACTACATATATTTTATACAAATCTAGCTGTTTACGTTGATATTCTGAATAATACTGCTAGATTTAGCCATGTATGCACCTGTTATTATTTGAGTTGTTAAAAGTTAAGGTTAACAGATGAGACAAAACAGCATAAATGAACATGACTAAACAGGATTATCATCATCAGAATGATCATTACAATTTTTTAAAACCATAGGGGAAAGCTTATTAAGCAACTTCAAATACATTATACAACCACTTTGCTTCTTTTTCGAACAAATGAAGAGTACTTTTTAAATTGTCCAAGCATTATCTATTTATATTATCATAAAAAAACTGGTTGGAACTTCCTAGTGAGTATCTTTATAATCTAAACCTTTTGAGATTAAAATAAGTGTCTCAGCAAAAAAGAAATCCAAATGTGCCTATTAGATTATGAGTACTTCTGAAAGGAAATTCAACAAATAAAAAAAGGTCAATATTTTTTAAGATAGGTATTGATTTTGTATGACAAGCCTGAGTGAAAATCGTTGGATGGTCAAAATGAATTAATGTCCAAGCAGGAGAAATGTCCCAAGAACCTTTAAGGAGTTTTTAAAATACCCAGATAGTTAAATAGTGTTTGAATCAAGCTTTTTTCTTACATGGACACAAATCTAGTCAATATTAGTAAAGTCAAACACTACATGTTGTCTACACATGTTTACATGGTAAATGGCCTGTACTTCTATAGTACCATATCAAGTTCAGAGGACCATAAAGTGCTTCACACCACATTCAGTCATTCAACCATTCACACACTTACATGTTTATATATAGTACTTACAGACTCCTGATGAAAATATCCCACACCAGATGGATGCCTGACCCTCTCAGATGGAGGATATGGAGCAAATCTATATAAAAAAGCCATAAACAGACATACTACTCTGGAAAAAAAAAAAAAAAAAAATCAGTGATCTTCATTTCACTTCTTCATTATTCTGATTACCCTCCACAGTTTAATTGGAAAACAATCAGGGCAGACAGGTCAGCAATGAGCAGGTGGATTTCAATAGTCTTAATCATACCCTGTACCGTTGTCAAAAATAATTTTTGTCTTTCTAAAAAATATGTTCTCTCATAATTACTGTTGGTCTGAAACAAATAATTACATTATTAATTACATGATTTAAGAATCTCAATATGCTTGTGTGGCAGATCAATCTGCTGCTGCTTTGAAATTCAGACTGGTTGATTCTCTTAGGTCTCATTACAAGAGTTTGCTTTCAGACAACTTTGTTTGATACTTTAAATCATCTGAAAAATCCCTAGCTTTTTGAATTTGTAGTTTAAAGCTAACTTTCACAAAAGTATATTTTACTAAATTAAGGCAGAAGACAATATGGGTCAGGCTGCACAGTGGCGCAGTTGGCAGAGCTGTTGCCTTGCAGCAAGAAGGTTCTGGGTTCGATTCTCGGCCCAGGGTCTTTCTGCACGGAGTTTGCGTGTTCTCCCTGTGCATGCGTGGGTTCTCTCCGGGTACTCCGGCTTCCTCCCACAGTCCAAAAACATGACTGTCAGGTCTCTCCAAATTCTCCCTAGGTGTGTGCATGGTTGATTGCCATGTCTGTCTCTGTGTTGCCCTGCGACAGACTGGCGACCTGTTCAGGGTGTACCCCGCCTCTCGCCCGGAACGTTAGCTGGAGATAGGCACCAGCACCCCTCCTGACCCCACTAGGGACAAGGGTGTACAGAAAATGGATGGATGGACAATATGGGTCAAATATCTCCATATTTTAATCCCCATTTGTGTTTTTTTTATATTTTAATGGAATTCATGTCAGTCAATTAGAAGATTGAAAAAATAGAACAAAACTTTTGATAACTGAATCCCTCCAGGTGAAAAACGTAGCTTAGTGAAGTCCTGGGGGTGTCCTTTGTTACACCAGCTAAATTAATCCTAAGGGACTTGGGAATTTACAGATTGTGTCCTCTGTGGATTGGGTTTATGTTTGATTGAGTCTGTGGTAATGGAGTAACATTTTATTGGTGTATGCTTGTTGTGTTCCTTGAACTGGTCCTGAACAGCTTTTGCAATGTGACAAAGAGGAGTTAGCCTGCAGAAAAGGTTCGACACACAACACATTTTTCAGAAACACTCTCCAGGCTTCCCAGTACTGGTTTTGCCTTGTAACAAGATGACCAGTGTTATTCTGTTCAACACTCAATGGTTGTTTATGTCTGATTGTGTTCCTTAACTTCACACTAAATATTAGTAATAGTTCTCTAAGTGAAACAGAGCCAAAGAGAAGTGAGTTTTGCATAGAAATAACGTCACAAATAAAACTACCAGTTTTAACAATGAAACTATTTTGAGGACTTTACAACCATCTGGGCCATAGCAAGTGCCTCAATAGAGTTTGGCCTTGTAGTCATGGATTATTCATACCTAACTCCTTTCTTTTTACAGAAGCTTTTTCAGTCCAGCCATAAACACTTATACAGACACAGAGTTGCTGAATACATAAATGTCCGTGTATGACTCATGGATCTTTTTGTAGGCTTGCTTTAAACTACCCAATTCCACTACATTGTAGGTGTCAAAGCTGAATTGCAATTTTCAAAAAGCAATATTTTGAGGTTAATGAAGAATGCATTGCTTTTTTCACAATTTCCTGAGACAAATCCCATTGTCTTCTATTTTATTTTCAACAGTAGCTATTCGACAGTATTGTTTAATTAATTTGCTGTACTTACTATGATAATGATAATAAAAAATTAATTTTCAGACATTTCACCAACAAAACATTATAATAAAGACTTTCATATTTCTAAGTGAAGATACAATACATTGCTACCAAATATACATATTCAAATACATGTAAATACACCACTTGTTCAGTGACTGTGAGTCTGAAAAGGAGTATGATGAAGTTTAACTTATATATTCATACCCTTATAGTCTCTTTTAACATGTTTTGTATGTTTTTCAAAATAGGTTGCTCTTGAAAATTAGATATTGTGTCTCAAGGAGCTTTAGATGTATAAATAAAAGTAAAATAAAAACTAAAATTAAAACAGTACTTAATTTTTTGAGAAGGATTTATTCAATTATATTCTAATAACCTTAGACAATCAATATGAAAACTGCAATTTGCAGTCTTTCAGGTAGTTCTCACCCTCTCTCCAACTCTTTTCCTGTTAACGGCTGCAGTGGCCTTTATGTCTCTCCTAGCATGTGTTGGGAGCTGAGATTTACTGCTGCAGAAGTTGCCAGATCATTATAGAGGTAATACAAAGAGTCACACAAACATTCTCACACTCACATCTATGCCTACTGGCAATTGGAAGATTCTTTCACCTGAGCTGCATCTCTTTAAACTGTGTGAGGAAACCAAAACATTCTTTGAACACACGTAAAGCCCAAGTAATGGTTAGCCAGATATATTCTAATGAACTGCTTTACTTAAATACTTTGACACTGATTGTACTTGTATAAAACCTCTTTTGGTAACTGGATGTTTTTTTTCCTCCTTATTTATATATATATTTTTAATGTCAGTACTAAATGCGATGTCCCATTTTATATCAAGCATGAAGAGGATTCATGGATCACTAACAACACTTAATGCAAGACAATAATTTTGTCACCTGCATGAGCTGTTTCCTTGTAGTTCTAATAACTGTCCATGCCAAGAAAGTAAACTAAAGAACAACTTTGGATTTCACATTAACAGTCTATCCTGGTATGATGCATGTCATTCTTTATTCACAAGAAGTGCTGTTTTTAAGAGGAATACTAAAATGGCTGAGTTTAAATTACTACTCTAGGTTGAAAGCTTTTACATAGAATGTCATGTCCAGCATGTTTTGTCCTAAAATTAAAATGCTAAATAATAATTTCTTAAATTTGAAATCATTGTCTATGTGAGTGTCTCATTTTGTGGCAATATTTATGGCCATATGTCTTATTTTATGGCAATATTTTGATTCACTGACTTCAGGTTTTGTCTAGATACATGTTAAAATAGCCGTGACTGGATGGATCAAGGAGGTTTGGGGCAGACATAAGGTGCAGACCAACCAGGTGTTTATTCACCAACACTGAAAAGGGAGACAAAGAAAAGCCCTTGTTTAGCTGCTCACATAAGGTCTCAACAGGAGCTCAGGAAAATCTTGACGGGCAGGGAAGCGTTTTATCACCAACTGGTCCCACAGTTTAACAAACCTACCATAAAACAGGCGGAACAAGTACAAACTATCTGCACAAGCAAGCATCTACAACATTAGACTAAATATCCAAGTCCTAATGCAACAAACAGATGTTATCTAGCATTAGAAAATATTTAAAATGCCACTTAAATTCAGAATTTGAATTTACACATTAAAATTTAAATCTCAAGGTACAAAGTTTATCTCTCCCCCCCTTCTGAATCTACAAATGAATTTTTACGCAAAATTTAAATGCTGCTAAGACCCCTGGGAAAAGTTTCCGAGTAATGTCAGAGATGATTTGCTATAGCATTGTTAGCTTTGCACAATAATACAGTAAATTGTTTTGTTCAAGGGACATGCCTTGCAAAATTAACAGGTACAATTCAATATTTTCCACCACTCTTTTGTGTTAAATTGTTACCATCTTTGACAACCAAAAGCGCATCAACAGAGCATTAAAATTAGTAAATTAAATTGATCTACATACACTTGAATTACTGTAGAAAAATGAGAACGTAAATGTTTTTAGTATTGATTTAGTGCACATATAGTATATTCTCAAACAAAATAGGAAACAACCAAATGAGTATAATTTAATCAGAATCAATCCACATATTTGATGCAAATGGAAAACAGCCCACAAAACATCTGTGTGCAGATGTTCCATTCAGGTTCATCAACTTTTTCTTAAATGCTGCTTTTATTACCACAGTGCAGACACATTACTAGGTGGACTCATCTGTTGGTGAAACAAATACAAACAGAAGTATTACATTTGTGCAGAATATGTAGCATTTCCTACTGAAAAACAGGACACCTTCTGCTTCTCTGTGACTTTTTAACTCTTATTATTATGAAAAACCATGCATTTTGTTGAGAATTTGTTTTGGCTTTAGCCAGGATTTGCTTATGACTTATTATTTGGGATATTATAATTTAATATAAGTAACTATTTGAGTTGCAGTTGTTATCTCATCGATTTAGTTAGTATTTGCCTTATATAATGTGTAAGATTCGTTTATCCTTTTTATTCACTAAAGTTCATCTGAATAATCCGTCTGACTCCTTTTCGTCTTTGAATTAGTAGAATATACAACACCTTTCTAAAATATAATAGGAACCACATTTTAAAAATGAAAATGTATTAAAGTATTACTGCCAGTGTAGCATTGAATGCCGTGGATTTTACATCTCAACAGTGGGACCACAATATACTGAAGAACCACAGTGTACTGCTTAAAAGGAATTTAAGGCAACTTAAATGCTAATACAGAGTTATTGCAAGCTAAGAAAAATTTTGGCACCTTACAAATTGATTGCACCATTTAAAAACATGTCTGAACCTATAAATGTTTTGTTCACATTCATTTTGCGGGGTATTTGTAAAAATATGCAATATGTTTGGCTTTGTGGATTTTTATTTTCTGGCATATTAATACTTGTGGGTCAGCCAAATAGTGTGAAACAAGAAGAGACAGAAGTTACAAAGTTACATGCTTTTATATGTGAATCCTTTTCGCTGTATGTGAAAGCATCCTTATATTCAGACTCTAATGTTACATAGCTGCATAATGAATTTACAGTGACTATTTTACTCAAGCCTCTGCTTCTCCATTATGAAACCGACAGATAATACATGCAAAGTGCTTTATTAAAAACACCCACACTGTATCTAAGAGATAATATCTATATCTACTTTTTTCACTTTTAAAGCCCTGGTTTTACATTTTTGCAGATGACTATTCCCAAACAAGGTCAAACTTGTTATTTATACGTCAATGCAGCAAAATATTTTGTTAATTCAAATTTAAAATTACTAAACATTTTCACTGAACATGACTAAAATAATCAAATACTTGTGAACTAAATCACTGAAGTTGTTTGAAGTAGCTTTAGTCAACATGAACACTGTTTGGAGCAGAAAACTAATCTTCAGCTACTATTAAGAGGAGGGGAACATAAAAAAGGGTGATTATTGATTTTCAAATTTCCCAATTCCCTGCTCTCTTCCAGGTTTTGCTTTGCTTCTTTTGGCTTCTGAATCTCATTGCTGTACAGTGTACAAACAAGACAGAACACTCCTATTTGTACAAGTGTTTAGCTGTCAGGATTCTTTCTGCTTACCTCGCAGGTAAGCTGGATTCTTATCAGGTTGGCAAGATTGGATCAATCTTGACAGGATCAACAATGTCCATTTACAACCAAAATACAAACTTAGCAGAACAATTGTTGTGTGACAGGGCTCATTGTCTTTTTCGAGGGAAGTAGTAAAGAGCACCATTGCCATGGACAGAGGTACTTGGTCAGCAACACTGTGAAAGTAATATCAGAGTAACATCCTCCTTCTAGGAACTGGGATTACAATGGAACAAATCTATGGAAGTAAAGTATAATTTATTACAATACTGATGAAGACTAAATGATTAAAAGTACATTAGATTTTTCTTATCCAGCTATGCCTAATATGAGACATAATTCACTTTGACGTGATAAATTTCATTCTTACTGTTCCCAAATTACCAACAAGCACAGTGCCAAAATTAAAGAAGTGCACAATGAAGCAATATCAACCATACATGTTTACCTGTAACACACAGGTTTGTGTTGTTGTGAATGCATTGCCCAAGATCTTCTACTCCTACTTAATCCTAATCCAGAGTTTTCACTATCTAAGCTGTTAGCCATCCTTGCATTATCTTCCTAGTTAGTTGCTGTAAACCCTTTCTATCCAATTGTCTTGGCTAGTTACTTTAGGCTCAATCCATTCTTAGCTTGGCTTACCCTATTCTTAATCTGTCTTTTCTTGAAATTTTCTGTATCCCTGAGGAGTGTTAGAGGTTATAGGATATCAGGAGGTCAGGCATCAAGGTAACTTTACAGACTGGCATTGAGCATTGTCCAGTTATTTACGAAGGGCTTCAAAAGATTGACTGTTCCTAGTTGCAAAGCGCTAAACAAGAAGATTAAGCCTTACTTACCTACAATTTCATACAGTAATTATAAAGCACAATCTGTCATATTTGCAGCTAGGCAAAAGTAAAGTCAAATAATTATTCCCATATATTGCACAAATTTATCATAACTGAAATCCTGTTTAATACCAGTCAAACCAATTTGATATTGAAAACTTCAAAATGCTGATGTAGGGAGCATGAAAAGATTGAGTCCAAAACAAAAAGGACAGAAAATAGTGGCCAATAAATCAACCATTCAGTGAATAATCCTCTCATTGTTTGGTCTTTTCACTGGACAACCACATCTCTGTGGGTTGGCAGTTATGCCAGGCACTTTTATTTCAAATGATAGATGCATGGTAACTGGCCTGCACATGTATAGTGCTTTATGAATTCCAGAGGATCCCAAAGCCAAAGTGATTTACACTACATTCAGTTATTCACACATTCACGCACACACTAATACTCTGATGGTGGTAAACTACATTGTATCCACAGTTACCCTGATATAAAGTAGAGCTCTGTGAATTTTCTGAAGTTTAGAATATTGATTTGTAACTCAATCCCACCTTGAACTTCTCCACAACTTCAAACCTCACTTGCCAGGTTTGTTCTTAGGTTACCATGAAGGTTTTTATTCAGTGGTCTTCTCTAAGAAACCTTCATTGAATGGTGGTACATACAGTCGTGGGCTTTGTTGTTTTTGTATTGTAGCTTTCAAGTAGCCACGTGCTGAAATGTTTTGGTTTTATATATATATATATATATATATA
>CAEGAE010045343.1:0-39677 GCA_903067095.1 Girardinus metallicus
TAGAAGCTGAATGCTGCTTCTCCTCGTTTGGTTCTGGTTCTGGGGATGCAGAGCAGAACCAGAACCAGAAGACCTGATAACTATGTGCATGTTAAATATGAGTATGCCCTTAAAACCTAACTTTAACAATCCAAATGTGTTTTTAAATTACTCTCTTGTATTGTAATGCAATGAAAGCCTCTTTTGACATTTAAAAAAGCATCATAACTTTTGTGACCTAATCAGTTTCTGATTGTTTGAGCCAATCTTTGACATCGCCACCATGTCGGACGCAAAATACACCACTACAGAATCTGAGGCTGTATGAATGTAACCATAGAGCTTTTTCACAAGTGTCTTACCGGAAAAATAAAAATCCAATGAAGAAATAAATCGCTCGGCCAGAAATATGTGCTCATCTGTTTTTATGAAGTTGAAGCAAAATGTAAACATTTGTTTCCCTCAAAAACCAGGAACACTGTGTAGAGGATTGGCCCGAGGACAGTCCTGAGCTGGATCCAGACTTTAAGCCAGTAAGAAAACAAATCTAAATGTTCTTCTTTATTTGTCTTTTACAACAGGGTCAAATTTAATTTGAAACTTTGAATTTTAATTTGTTTTTCTGTCTAACTTCTCAAAGTCTGGAACATTTAAGCTACGAAGAGAGTCGATGAAGGTCAGTCAGTTCAGGTTCATCTGTTAAACTTTGCTGATTTTTAAGACATAGAAAATCAGCCGAAGACTGCTCCCTGTTTTTAGGCCAAGATGGAGTCAGATGGAGGAAGCAGTGAAGATCCTGACGGTACCTTTGGTCACGTTAAGGTAGAACCTTTCCTCTTCCCTGCATGTTCTCCTGCTCTAGCTGCAGCTTCAGCTAAACTCTGAACATTTTCCAGAAAAAGAACAGGAAACTGCGAATGTCGCTGCTGCCCAGAAGAAGCTCAAAGGTAAATCTGATCCAATAAAGGAATATTTTCTTGTTTTGCCTTGTTTTATTAAAATGGTAACAACTTTGACAACGTAGGACAAGTATTCAGATGATGGCATGGAGGGAAAGAGTAACACGCTGCCCAGTCGACGAAAAACCCCCAAGGTAGAGATCGTCACGTGTTGTAAAACCAGCAGCTGTTGTTTTATGCTAGCGGCTCTTTATGCAGGTTATTCGGCTTTTGTTTTGCAGGAGTTTGGTTCCAATGACTATATTTCTACAGGAGATGATGAAGATCATTATAGTTTGGACTATAAAGTAGGTTCTGTTTTCCAACAATATAAAGTCTGTCTATCAACACGGTTGGCAAATTTATTTTGTAACATACTTAATACCTCTAGAAAAAATCTACAAAGTCCAAAGTCAATCACCTGCTCCGGAGAGCCTCCATTGGTTCCTCTACGTACGACGACAAGCACATGAACGGACATTCAAAGGTAGCTCAAAGAAGCTTGTAGGAGATTTTCTAAGAGATTTAACTCCAGCTTTCCTTACAATTCTTCTTTAAAAGCGAAGTGACGTTTGAATGTATCAGGGAGTTCTTAAATCCTCTCCAACAGGACGGTGACTATAAGAAAAGCAGCAAGAGGAAAAACACCACTGTACGTCGACAGTCGGCGGTAAGCAACCTCCATTCTTCATTCTTCAGGTCAGGTTTTCAACCCAACATTGGTTCATATTTAAGTCTATTACTGTTTAAACTTTAATTATTTCTCAGGACTCAGTGTTGGACGAAGATTATGAAGATGGGGAGAAAGGTGGCCATCGGCAGGTTGTTAGATTTTTCCCTCGTTACTCAGAAACTCATTTCACATGAAAACAGAACCTGCTGTGCCTTTTATTTTAAACCTAATCTGTTTCCCTCCAGAGGAGGAATAGCAAGGTGAAAATCAAGTTTGTGCCACAAAGAGGATTTGCCATATCATTAGAGAAGGTAGAAAACATCTGCTACACCCTGATTGCATCACTTCTCAAATTAAAACAGTAAAACAAAATGCAAAAATCCCACCTCATTTCAACTTCTTTGTTTTCTACAGCCACACGATGAACCAAAAGGAGCTCATGGTTACACGTCTCGCAAGGGCTCCAAGGTATGACAGGGACTTGTGGCTGGTTAACTGTTTGTGTATGCCATGTTTGTGCAATGAGGATATCTGAACGGTGCCATGTGTTTGGGATGTTTTCACCCTCACAGGACAAATCTGTTGAAGATTTTGGAGCGCATGGCTACACGCCTCATGACAAGCTCCAGGTAGCGATCTATTTCAGTTTCAACAACAACCTGCGCGAACTGTATCTTAATGCTGACTTGAGATAGCATAGTTAGATATTTTTAGTCAGTTTTCCACAGTTCCACAGCACCGTTCTTGCAGTGCTTTGCGAAAGTATTCATGCGCCCTGAGCTACTTCACATCCCTCCTTAAGACTTTCACTACCTTTAGTGTAGTAAATGATTACATTCAGGTCCCCTGACTGCCTTCAGAAGTCATCTGATTGGTCAGTAGAGTTCACCTGTTTAAGGCAGTCCAGCTGTTCTGCAGCAGCTTTACAGGTTTGTTAGGGAACGTTGGTGAATGGCATAGTGTAGACCAAGCAACACCACAGATGAGTCAGGAAGAGACGGGTTCAAATAAACATCATCTTATCTCAGCTCATGGAAGAGCGTCGAGGAGGCGCCATAAGAAGTTCCATCTACAGTTCACCTCAAGCCATGTAGGGAACACAGCATGAACTCCAATCAGAGGAGACTAAAATTAATATTTTCCACCTACGTTCTGTGTGGTGGGAAAATATATCTGTCACCATCGTGCGTTCTTGATGATAAGCAATGACGAAAAACAACACATAGACCCCCAGTGTAAGCCACCAATCCCAATAGCTTGTGGAACAAGTGTGGGCAAACTTTTACAATATCCCTGGCAAAAGAGCTGGAACATGCGGCTTGTGGTGAAGATGTCTAAAACACCTTTTTGTGTGTGAGATTACAATTTCAAATGTCAGAATCACCAATAACCACGTTGTCAGTTATTGCCACTTACAGTAGCTTTGCAGATAATTTTCCACCCTTATTATTCTGCAGAGTATATTATTCTAATTTCTCTACGCTGTCTGTTTTGTTCAGGATGATGATTTTGAAGGCCTCGAGGAAATGGAAGCCCTCAGTCTTCACTCAGCTAAGGTAGTAAATCTTTCTTTAACAACTAAATAAAATTCAGTGTTTTCACTGATAGACTACCTAATCAAACTTTTAATGTGCCAACCAGGGTGCTGTCATGGACGACAAACAGCAAAAGTCTCATCGTTACTCACCAAGTCTGCAGGGGGATGACGATGTTGAATTGAGCAAAGAACGCAAACATGTAACTTTCTGCCTTTTTTAATGAAACTACAAACTGCATAAAATTGATCACAATAAGCTTATATTAGCAACTGTTCTTTTTAATTTGTTTTAAGTCTTTGGGAAATACAACTTAATGTGCATTGATTATTATTATTATTATCGCTTTAACTGAAATGATTATCTCCTTAGTGTTTTTTCACTTTAAAGTACAAAGACAAAATCATCTTCTTGTTTCTGGCAGAAAAAGTCCAAACATAAGATTCATCTGCCACACAAATCTAAGGCATCACACGGACTGAGTGAGGTAGGCGGAGTCTAAGTGTTTAACAGTTAACAAACATACTGCATTATGTATTCATGTGGATTTATTACTGGTATTTATTGTCAGAAGGGCTCCACTGATGATGAAATGACAGAAAAAGATATGAAGTCTCACGAAGAGGAGTATGATGAAGATCCAGATGAGATTGAAATTCTCAAACTGGTATTCTTTGTTCTTTTGTTCTTCATTTAGACTCCAGTGTCTTTTTTTTGTATGAGAAAATACCTTTGACACACTTATCTTCTTTCCAATAGAAAAATCAATTTAAGTTTAAAGTTCCCAAAAAACACAAGCACAAGGTAAGTCCGTTTGTTCCGCTCTAACCACACCAGAGGAATCTTTACTCGTTGATCGACGTGTGCAACATTCTCAGACTGAACCTTCTTTCATCAGAGCAAAACGGCCAAGAACCAATCAGAAGCCCCATCTGATGAGCACCTCTCTGAGGCTGCTAAGGTAAGTCTGCAACCTTTCAACCTGGAAAATGTTAAGGTGCTGATGGAAAAACTTCTGATACTGATTCTTCAATGACATCGATGCAGACCGTCTCATCAGAGCTAGAACTGAGTTTGAAATGGCTTAGACGACCAAGTTATTAGTGGGGTATGTCTGAGATTCCCAGTCGGATGTAGATCTCAACTTTTCTCACATCACGTTAGATACGGCCATGTCTCTGTGTCTGAAACTGTCCCATACTCCCTCTGTTTTCTACTTACTGGTTGGTTTTTAAAAGCCAGTTGGTTGGGTACAGTTTCAAGCAAATACTTTTCAGATTTTATTTTATTTGAAATAAAGTGTAGCAAAGCATATACCATTTCCCTTCCACATCACAATTGAGCTTTGCTTTGGGTTGGTCTACAGAAGGGGGTCTGCAAACACTTTGCAAGTTTTTGCCATCATTCCTACTAAAGACATTTAGAGCCACAAATATTACACAGCCTTTTGCAAAAAAAAAATTATAATATCTACAATAGGGATTTTGTGGTTTATATATTTTAAACACTATTTTATTTCTGTTCTTTTAGGTTTTAAAGTAAAAGGAAAATATAAAACATTTATTAAAAGAGGATCAGGACATTTTCTTCTGTATAGGATATTTGTAGAGAATTATATAAATAGAAGAAAAAGAAAGTACTTAGTTTCAAATGAGATAATGAGAAGAAATATATTTCATTGGTACTTGTCATTCTGTTTTTGGAAATTTAATGCAGCATTTATTCCATGCAAAAGCAATCAATAAAATCTCTATTTGTAATATCTACATTTAAAAAAATACGTTTAAAAAAATGGCTAAAATCTATTTGTAATATCTAAATAAAGATAAAAATGTCTAAAATCTACATTTGTAAAACTGTGAAGAATTCCTATGTATTTAATTTGAAACGCATTTAAAGTGAAAGTTACCAGAAATGGGGGGGGGGGGGGATGAATACAGCACAGTGGTTACATAATCGCCACGTTGCAGGTCTGATTAAGTCCTCGTGTTACCAAATTATACTCTGAAATCATCTCATGCCGTTATTTTAGTCTATTTGCTTTCTTTTCTCAATTGGACCTGACACATCCTTGTTGCATGCTACCGGACTGGTTCAGCTGCATGCTTGTCTTCTCTGACACACCTGCTGCTGTGTATAAAGGCCTACAGTGCTGCCTTAAATGACTTGAAATGGTGACACATGCTGCAAACACTTGCTGATTAACTCGTCTTCTTCCCTTGTTCAGGCAGCATGGCAGGCTGCTCAGATGGACGAACAAGCTGTAGCCGGTGAAGAGGAGGATGAGGAGGAAGACGGGGTCAGTTTCTTTAGTTCTACCAAAATTCTGGATCCTTTTATTTACGGACTCTGTTTTTTTTTTTTTTTTTTTTTTTAGGAACAGTATTATTTAATGTAAAGTTATATGTAGGCGTGATGACAAACTTTTCTGGATAATAAATTGCCCCAGAATACAATAAACAATGAAATTGCTGTTTGGAGGCAATTTTCAAGATGTCAGTAATGGTATAGTAATGCAAGAACACATTCTTATAGATCAATAAACTTTAAATTCTTGTGAACATTTAACACTGGATCCCAAACACATTTTAAATAGCCAAAATATCTAAACAAAACTACAGAAATGACAAATAAGATGAAGTGTGAAGTCTTTGTAAACAAAATTGTCCTTCCAAAGAAAGAGCCAGTTGAGACAAAAGCTCCAGACTGAAGACTTTCATCATCCAGTTTTAGTAGAAACAGAGAGAAAAGAATAAAATGATAAATCATTGAAAAAGAGTTCATTTTAATTTGTGATTGATTTATTGCGACAGGCCTAGTTGTGTGACAAACTATTTTCTGGTTACAGATTTCTCCTGT
Organism: Girardinus metallicus; assembly: GCA_903067095.1. NCBI lineage: Eukaryota > Metazoa > Chordata > Actinopteri > Cyprinodontiformes > Poeciliidae > Girardinus > Girardinus metallicus. Next base: position 5,985 of record CAEGAE010045343.1, read on the forward strand.
TTTTAGGAGATGAAGATATAAATATAATAAGCATTTAATTTCATTTAGTGGAAAAAAAAAAAAATTCCAAACTGACTTGTGTCTGTGTGATAAACCAATCACCCTCTTAGGTAAATTCTAAATTAGCTGTATTAGCCACATTTTTTGTGAAATGTTCCTAGATTTCAAAAGCAAAATGCAATATTCTATATAAAATAATTCAAAAATGGATCATACCTGTCAAGTCTCCCATCTTTTCCGGGAAACAACCATACTTTACCCCTCCCGTCTAAGTATTTTCCTGTAAATTACCCATATTAGATTAATTATGTTGGGAGGGTAATACAGAAGAAATGTATATGCTCCTCTGAAGAAAGGTCAGATATACGTTTGACTACTTTTTGTATCTTTGCTTTAAGGACACGGACAGTTTACTGGAGTGGTGGTACACGGTAGAAAGTAAGTCTACATCCAAACCGATTTAAAATCAAGCGAACTGATGAGTGGTACTGGATTTGTATTCACCCGTTTGTGCATTTCAGAATGGGACGAACTGCCATCGGATGAAGAGGATGCAGCCCTCAAAGAGGATGAGTCAAAGTGCGATCATTTGTTTTTACCAGCAGTAATTCTTGGTCAACCCACTGGTTATTATGGGATGCTATGCAATACGTTTTGATTTTATACTTATAGCATCAGTTCACAACAGCCACGGGTTATCAAAAGTCACATGCACTCCAAATGATTCTAGTTATCAATGCAGTCAAGTTCAGTTTATTATTCAAATTCGATAATGAGTATTTGGGTTAAAGGATCAATTTACAAGGAGGATTATACGTTTGAGTACCACAGAAGCTAGGGGAGAACTTAATGATGCTGTTCGCAAAGTACCCAATGCTCAGCACTCTACGCAGTAGAACTAGAATCCCCTCTTTCTGCAGCAACACAAGTCACTATAGATGCAGACATTAGAACAAGCATCAATTTACCAAAATAGCTTTGTTTTATTGAGAAAATTACTAAGAACTAGCTCTTCTAAAATCTTGCTTTGATTTCAGGTCATTCACCATCTTGGCAGAGAAGGTCGAACGCGGCCTGCGTCTCTTCAACAAGGTGTTCACCGAGCAAGCCGAGGTCCTGTGGGAGTCCATCATCTCGCTCCACGCTCTCGCCGACGACATCAACGAGTTCCATCACAAAGCCAAGATCGCTGGGATCAGCGGGGGCACCACCACCGCGGTGGGCACTGTGGCAGCCATCACTGGCCTGGCCTTGGCTCCCGTGACCTTCGGAGCGTCCCTAGTAGTCGCGGCCGTGGGCGTGGGGGTGGCAACGGCCGGGGGGATCACCTCCGCCTCTGCAGCCATCTCTGATAACGTCAACAACAAGAACGACCGCAAAAAGGTAATGTAGGTTTTTGATGCAGTAAGACATAATGGCAGCCGCAGAGGCCGCACGTTCTTGATCACTCTGTTACTTTTTCTTCTGTGTGAAATCACTAATTGAATGTTCTCTGTCCTTAATTAGATCGAGGGTCTGCTGCAGGAGTACGAAGAGCGAATGCTGGAGATCTCGAACATCCTCCACTTCGTCAATCAGGGCTTGTGCAGGCTCCGCGGCCACCCTTTCCTCAGGTCCGGCACACAGCACTATTCCCAGGACTGGGAAGTCCGCAAGGCAGTCCAGATGATCAGCATTGTGGATTCGCCTGTGATGCGAGCGACAGAGATAACCGACGACGCCGTGGGCTCCGTGCAAGGACTCTTCGAAGGTATGGACAAGTACTTCGTAAAAGAAACCAGAGAGCTGAAGAAAGGCTGCAAGAAGGAGATTGTGGCCATTATAAGACAAGTGGCAAACGTGCTGAATGATTGCATCGTGGAGCTGAATGCCATCAGAGAGAATCTGCTGGATGCTACTGGACAGATGTGAACAACCTCACCACTGACATCTCCTGGCTGAAACAGAGAACTGCTCTTCTATGTTGCATCATTCTTGGAAAATATTCCACCTCTGTGAAACTCATGAAGACATTTTTGGCATTGTGGCTGAGAAATGACTTTTTTTCCATCTTTTTAAACTGCAGATTAATTTTGTACTTGTATAGTAAAACACAGCTCAGCTACTTTATTCATTCACCATTTTGTTCAGCTTGAGCAGCATCAAAGCTTTTTCCTATATAAATGTAACAGCAGGTTTACTTTGTTAAAATTGAGTCAGTTTGGAAATAGTTGATTCACTCTAGTTTGAAATAGTTGATCAAAGACTTTGACATAATGTTAAGAGATAGTGTTCAAATATGTTTAACAGCTAATCTGTTAAACATATTTATCAGTTAAAAGTGATAATTGTCAGATTTTGGCAGAATGTTGTGCAGGTTATAGATCCTTGTACTGTAAATGAGACTTTTAATCTTTTAAGTTGTGAAAAAAATCTTGCTTTCATAATCAGGTGTCTATAGATGCATTTAGTGCTATAACTTAAATCTGTTTCTTCAAAATAGCTCATGTTTTGCAACAAGTGAGTTAGGTAGGTTTATTTAAAAGCTTGAACACATTTTAGTGCTTTTTATTTTTGCTACAAAAGCTGTCTTGAACGAATGCAAAGCATGTTGCATGACAAATTGAAGTTATTCTGCTTGATTGTTGGCGCATTGTCATTTTATTATCCATACTGAATTATTCAGCTGCTATTTTACCCCTAGCCACACTTAATTGTAGGTATTCTTAACATTTGACTTATACAGCTTTGATAAGCCACTGTCATTGCAATGCTGGGGCATTTGTTCATTTATTTGCATTTTAACATGAAATGAATGTAACTGTATAGGTTTTTAATTGTTCTATTTTACCATATTTAACATGTACCGATTAATCCAAGAATAAAATGTAAAAAGGACTTGTAGACACATTTTCACCTGGAGGCAAAGTATGTTTTTTTTTTTGTTTTGTTTTGTTTTCAGTTGAGAAATATTACTATAAGATGTAACTTATAGTTTGTCCAGTCAAAGTACCAGTATAACATTATATACAAAAGTGTAAACTTGATATAATTTCCAAAAACTCGCGCTAACATTGTGCTTGTATGGTTTGATTACTACCAGTACATCTTCCAGTTTAGATTAAAAACGACTTGAAACGCCATTTTAACACCATCTTTGAAATTTAATTGGTGGAATGATTACTTTAGTAATGTGAATTTTTTTTTTTTTAAAGACTCAAGTGTATTATCTCAAAATAATTTAAAGTCATCTTGTAGTGTCATGCCTATGCATAGTCTTGGAACGTTTTTTTTTGTTTCATGATAAAACCATAAACTTCATTTTAGTTTATCGGAATTAAATAGAGGTGTATAATTCTGAAATGGAGGAACAATTAAATTGTCAAAACTCTAAAAATGTTAATTTTGAGAGATGTGTGCATGCCTTCAATCTCCTTTAAAATCCAGTGCAACATTTAAAAATTACTTACAAAATGGAGCCAGTCCGTACGTAATTACATCTCGCAGCTGCTTGGCGAAGATGTGTGAAGGAAGCATAATTGCATATGGATACACCTTCCCTAGGTTGAGAGGTGGCGGTGGCAGCATTGTGCTCTGGGGGCTTTTTGTATTTTTTCCAGCAGCAAATTAAAGTTGGTCACAGCTGATGGAAAAATGGCTGAAAAAAACAACCAACCAAACAAAAACAGGACAATCCTGCAAGAAAACATGTTAGGTCTAGCATCTAGTGGAAAATTACCTTAACACCACAGCTAAAACGGGATTGTTTTAGAGAATTTATTTTATTGCAAAGAACAATAAGCAAAACCCTCCAAAGCCTGGCAGTTCTGATTGGAGTATAAGGTAATGGCAGATAAAGAAGCAAATAAGCACCACCTTTGACATTTTTACTTTTTAATTAAAACTATTTGCCCTTTTGGTAGCACTTCACAATTAAGCAGCACATGACGATGGTGTTATTCGTCCTGACAAACGATAAAAGAGAAACCCACGCGGTAGACGATAAGCCACGCCCCCTACAGATGATTCCCTAAAAAAAAAAAAAAAAAAAAAACAAACGCCGCGAGCTCTCCACAGCTGAGTGGGCGTGGTGTCCCGCTCACAGTCAGCCTATTGTTTACCGTCGTGCAGCTAAAACTTGACGTTATACTTTCGTCAGTTTGTAACGTGACTCCTGTTTGGGTCCACCTCATTTTATTGTAAAATTTTTTCTTTTTTGGCCAAACCTGGTTGTCTCCTTCATTTCCACGGCGAGGATGGAAAAGGAAGTGAAGGGCTGAGCTGGGCAAGTTCAGCAACTGGCTCGTGTTGTTTTGCTGTAAGCCGGCTTTTGTTGACTTTTTGTCTGAGGTAGGCTGTTCTCGCTCAGTTTTGTGTCTGTGTTGCCCCGCATTCCGTTGGATATAATGTAAAGGTCGCGACGAAAGCAGGTTGCGGATAAAAAAAAAAAGAAAGGTGACGTTGTATACTGTTTATAGAGCTGTTTCCTTTTTATTTTTCATTGGCAGAAAGTTACAACGTGACACAATCGGTCAGCTAGACTGTCTTGCCCCTCACCAAACGTTCAGTTTCTGTATCTAGTTTTAACTGTAATGAGTCTGAGAGCATTTAAACACACGAACACGAAGGCGGAAGAACAAACTTTGCTCATGCTGATTTGTTGTGAGCTCATCGTGCTATGCTCACAGCTTTAAGTAGGTAGAACATTTTGGCAAAAAAAAATGCTACTGAAGCATTGAGTAACCTCTGCTTTAATATTTTAAAAATCTTATCAGACAAACAGGTAAAGCTATATGCAAGTTCTGATATTTTAAACCCTAAAATGAAAAAAAAATAAAGTCAACGAATGGCAAAATAACATATTTTAAGCACAAGAAGCACTCTTCTAAATCAACTTCTTTTAAATACAATATCTATATCTTCATTTTAGCAAACTGTAGGTATCTGCTGTATTTTTCCATAACATGTTTGCTCTTGATTTAAGTGAAGTAACTTACAGCAGGTAGAGCAGCCAGAAAGTTCACTTTTATCAAATAAGACAAGCGATACGTCCTACTCACATTACTCAAGTAAGCGTAAAATGTTCAGTGCAGTAAATCCACACCTAAAGGTAAAATATTCCCCCTAAAATGTTCAAGTAAATGTAAGTGGTTACTACTCACCTCTGCTTACAGCACCATGAACATGTTCAGAAGAGACAAGGGATCACCTGCCCAGACTCCTGTGGTTCCACCAAGACCCACTAAAGAGGTGAGGAAATTCAGGACAATCACTTTTGTGCTTGTTCTTGCATGAAACATTACCTAACAATATGACTGCTACGTAATGCTGCCAGGAAGGGCTGCAAAGATCACGAAAGGTGTGGTGTGGTATTTGACCTCAATTAGCAGATCCTTTTAAGCATTTTAAGCTGATCTTGCATGATTGACAAATCCCTTCTTTTTTTTTTTTTTTTTTTTTTTTACTTTAAATTTTATGTTGTGTTCTTTAAAATCATTCATAAAGGGTATAACTGGTTGCTTGGATAGCAGCATCTGTATTTCTTAGCCGAACTTTTCCTTAAATCATCATACGGTTTCTGTTGGCTTGCTTACATCCCATAGTGCAACCTGGTACTTTGTGTTCCCTAGCAACACACATGAACCCCACCATCCACGTGTTCTAAAGCAAAATGTGGGTCATCAGATCAGGCTACTTTCATCTGTTGCCCCTTTAGATGTTTAACATAAATGGACTGAACTTCCATAGCGCTTTATCCGATCACTCAAAGCACTTTACACTAGAGTCAGTCGCCCATTCACTCTAACAAACGCTCACACACCGATATGCAGATCGGTAGGCAATTTGGGGTTAAGTGGCTTGCCCAAGGGCACATCAACATGGGGCAGGAGGAAGCTGCAATTGAACCTACAACCTTCTGATCACAAGACAACTACTCTTCCCACAGAGCCACAGAGTCACAGTCGCCCATAGCATAGGTACCCTGACTTGTCTGCACCTCCATGCGCAAAAAACAGTAATGTACTGTGTGTTCTGGCACCCTTCTATTAAATCCAGGCTTGGCTTCTCACCATGCAACTTGTAACAATAACTTCCAGATCAGACTCAACAGGCTTTTTATGCATTCTCAGGAGCTGGACAACCCTGTCAGACCCAGTCTCAAAACGGAGGATCCTGAATCAAATGCAGCCCTAAAGGTAAATGTTCAAACTTGATTGTAAATATGATATCAGTGAAGTTACAGCCCTTATTTCTTCTAGGAAAACACAAATGATGTTGACCCGAAGACAAATGTGCGATATCATTTGTCTGTTAGCCTCTAGTTGAGAATCGGTACGCTCTGTTTGCTTTTATTCATGGAGGTTTTGTTGTGTTTCCATTGGGAGCAGCAGAAGACGGTAGTGATGGGGGTTGTGGAGAAGGTCAACCCCTTCAAGCCAATGTCAAAGGTAGAAAAACAAAGGTTTAATTTAATGAGTAACCAATAGCTCTTTGGCTTGCATAACTTTGACTTGTTTCTTCTACTTAGGCGACCTCTTCGTCTTCAAATGTCAGCCAAATTCCTTCTTCTGAACTGTTAGAACAGGCAACAGACTCCACGCAGGTAAGTGACGATTGTTTTGTTTGTCTCGCTGAGCAGGCATGATGTTCAGAAGGCAGGCTACTAACTCAGTCAGGTTGCTTTCAATTCAAATCAGCATCAGAAAACTGGAGTTCTTGTCACTGTGTCACCAGTAAGCCTCTTCTAATTAAACCTTTTTAGAGCTTGGTGACATAAAAAAAATAAATAAATAGGATTTGCGCTAACTTGTCTACTCTACTATAGAAGAATGTCTTTTGAATCCACCTTAGTGTTCCTTGAGATGGAATCATCCTGTCATAAGACTAGTATAAAGATGCAGCACAAAAACATATGACAAAATGCTAAACTGTAAAATAAAATACTGACTTGTGATTTAGCGAAATGGCATGGATGCAATTTTTAACTTACAAATAGGAAAACCAGGTAGATTGGTGGGTCCTGGAAAATATTGAACTTATACTTTAACAAACTGTCAGCTCTTTTTTCTATACATTATTCATTTATTTTTCACTATATTTTCATTTAACAATGTGGATATATCATTAGAATAGTTGGGGTATCATTTTACATATTTTCTTAAAGAAACTGAGCACTAGGGGTGGACAACATGAACTTAAATTGTTATCGCAATATTTTGAGGGATTAGTTGTGATAATGATGTATAACATTGCAAACAATAACTGCTTTGCAATGCAAATTAACTATCATCCCTGTCTCTCAGCCTTTGGTTGTTCTGTGATGCCAAGATTTGAGTGGTTGCACAGTCCTGGTGGACGGCCCATTTACCTTTTTCATATTTTTTTTCAAAACAGTCCATTTTTATGTCAAACAAAACGGCACAAACCTGCACTGTCTTGGTTTTTGAAGAATGCGTATTTAAATTACATGTTTATCAACAAAACAATGGCAAGGCAGATTGTGATTTGCTTCATAATTTTAAGACTCTAAGGTTTCCTAGTTTAAAATACATTTGGCCTTTCTAAATTGGCTCCATCTATCCTCAGTTTTCTAGTTGAGAACAAAAATGTATGCTCCAGAGGTTAAGTGTTATACCAATCAGAACAGCTTTGTGCGTGAAGTTTCATGGTAGATGGGGGAAATGCCCGTGCCACTTCTGTTTCAGAACCCTGGGATGTTAAAAGGAGTCATGCAGAAAGTGAACCCATTCAAGTCCACCTCCCAGGTAACGGCAGTCGGGTCTTTCTGATCTGTGTCAGACAGCAAAGTTTCCACTGATCTTGCTCTCCCGCACAGGTGCCTAAAACAACGTCCTCGGACTCACTGGAACAAGAAAGGAGCCCAGACTCGTCTCAGGTAGGGAAGTTGCTGAAACTTAACCCAAAGTCCTTTGTTTCGGGTCTTTGTTCCTTTTCCCATATCCTATGTAGAATCACATCCATTTCTAACTCTGGCTGGGAGCTATAGCTCTTCTTTTGTACCTTGTGAACAGCTTTTTCTTTTCTTTCAAATGAGATGTTATGCCCTATTTGTTCCTCCCGCATATTAACCAGTGAGACGTTTGGGAGCATACAAACAGTCTGGTCCAACTAAGACTGAAGGTCCAACTCAATAAACATATAGTTCACCCTTCTTATAGAAACAAATGTCAATGTTAGTTTTTAATAATGTTTTGTAAAAAATAGTGTTTTTATTGGATAAAATTCACTGTTGGAACCAAACAACTTCTTTGTATTTGACCGGGAGACGTCATAGTAGATGTGAGTCTACAGAGTGGAGTTCACCGTGCGAAGTACAATTATTTGTGATTTTCATCAGTGTTTTTAATGTAGATTTCTTCATGGGTGGTACTTTTGTGTCTTGTGGGGCAATGAAAAACCTTCTGAGCCAAAATGAGAACAATTCATAGGTTTCCTGATATTTTGTCATTGGAATTGTGCAAGGATCAGAATTATAAAGAGGAGCAGGATTTAATATGTGGATTATGCACATGGAAAACTCATAAAATCCTATGTATGATATGCAAAGTGTCACTGTTGTAATGGCCCAAACAAAAGTGCCCTCTGTTTTATAGCAAGCTGCGTCCTATTCTCAATCACTAAGGTCTAATAAAATGCCTGTCCACCCTCTGCTTCAACTCTTCTGGTAAGGTTTAAGGTTGAGTTTCGTTAGTATTTTGACTCTTTCTTTCAGAATCAGATATGTGTGGTCAGACACTGATGCTGGATGAGAAAGACTGCCTTGCATTATCAGCTCTAATTCATCTGGAAAGGTGTTCTGTAAGATTGAGACAGGGGCCAGTCGGGTTCTTCCACACCAGACTACCTCATCCATGTCTTCGTGAACATGGCGTTGTGCACTGGCTTCCTGTCATGTAGGAACAGAGTTCTAGCCTCAAGCTGTTCTGAAAAAATTAATTGTTTAGACACAGGTGCATGTTACTGTGTGTCTCCTGCATGTTTGGCACTACAAATGTTGAAGAAGGTGCTGTTGTCGAAGGAGGTCAACATTAACCTTCTTGGGCTACGTGCAAAACGGTGTGTGTGTGTGTTTGTGTTGAAAAACCAAACTAGTAAAGCACATCACCCAGTTTTGCAGGGTAATCGGCATTCACCTTGTTTACCCTGTAAACGAAGGGGAAGCATCTGGCTGTGGAGATGCATTTGTTACACAGACAAGAAGGCTGTTCGGTGTCGGATTAAAACCCATTAGAGGACTAAAAAAACTTGACTAGAGACGAAGTCCACTTTCTAGGACGACCATAAACAGCCAGAGCAGATATTTTCCATCCCTCCACTCTGTGACTGAGAAAACCACAGATAATTAGTGTTTTGTGCTAGTAAAGTTGCAAAATGTAGAAAGATTCAAGAGATATAAACAGTTTTACAAGTCATCGTTAAAGGCCAAAATAAAAAACTATTGCCTACGGTGAATAAGTCTTACCATGATCACGCTGCCTGACCGGTGGTTTCACTGAAATTTGCAACTTCCAGTTATTAAATTTCTTGGAATTCATGTGAGGTTACTGATAAATTAAATTAGATGTAAAGGCAGTTGGGTGACTAATTCTGTCCGAGGTTGCATGGCTCTGCCTAAATTATTGGAAAATCAAAGCAGCTGACTGAGAGATTTCGGAACTTGATGTTGCCTAAACAAAGTGCTGATTGTGTCGAGCTAATAAAAGATCTCCAACAGATGCTGCATTCTTCATAATGAGATTTCTTGAAGATGTTGACTAGTTTGTCTTTGGCTGATCTCTGTCTGTGTTGCAGAGTCCTGGTATGTTCAAAGGAGCCATACAGAAAGTGAATCCCTTCAGGTCTTCAGCACAGGTATTGACTAGTTCAGTTCTACGTCCTGGGAAGATGTTCATGTTTCTACTCTTTCTATATACACTTTTACCTCATCTGCTAACTCCTAAATTTAAGTCGCCTGTCATTTTATCACTAACTGTTTTGTCCCCCCGCCCACCTCTCTTTTTCACAAGCCAACAGTCCATTAGTATAGGTGCTCCTCAGGGCTGTGTCATAAGCCCCTGTTCCATTTACTTCATTTTCTTAATGGGTAACTCTTGAGAATTAGTACGCAGGATGTTTGTAGCAAACGCATAGTACCTTTGTGTTCACTTAGATAGTCTTATTTTGGAATGTTCATGTTGACGTCCTGTGCTCCTGTTTACAACTGAGTTTATAGGTTTTAGACTTAACATTTTGACTTGTATAAGAACGGCTTTATTCTACCAGGCTGTTCTCTAGAGTCTACATAGGTAGACTACAGATGCAAAGTGAAATCTAAAGTGGCTCATGTGATTTATATAGTCATGGAAGTGAATGGTATCTAGGGATATCTCTCTTACAAAATTTCTTCCAGCCACCTATTTTGTGATTACAACTCCTACCTGAGCTGTAGACCTCTCTAGTTGGGTAGAGTGGATTGTATTTGGTGGAATCAAAGCAAAGGGAGCTCAACACTAATGTTTCTCTTTTTTTTTGGTGAAACCATGTATCCCTTTCCTACAATTTCACATCTGTGCAGTGCTTTGTGCTGACCTATCACCTAAACCCAGTAAAATCCATTGAATGTTGTCTTTTCCACATCACTTTTGCAAGCGTGGCAGCTAGAAAAATCCCATCTTGATTGAAACCAGGATTTCTGTGGGGCATTTGCACTGAAGTACCTAATTTCTTCTCTTGTTTGTGTTTAAAGCAGCCCAAAAACGATGCTCAAGGTGACCCTGCAAAGACACAGGAGCCTGACGAAGACCTTCAAGACAAACGGGTAAGCTGCATTCTCTCCCGCCTTTTCCAGGCAACCTGTTTGTGCTGAGGTTCGATTCTAATCTGGTTCTAATGCTTCATTACTTAGAATCCAGGGGTGATGTCAAGCATGATTCAGAAAGTCAACCCATTCAAATCCTCCCAGCCTAAGGTATTTTTTAAAAACTCCTGACATGTAGTGTCTGTAGTGTCTGGCTGTCTAGGAGACCTAGAGGGACCTTTGGAGACTTGTTTACACACAACGTCTCCTCATGCCCTCTTTGCTTTTCTCTGGCTTTCGTCTTCAGGACACTCGGTCTCTACACAGTGACACATCCTCTTCCTGTGGAAGCCTAATGGACAACAACAATGTACCAGAGAAGCAGGTTGGTGCAAAGAACTAAGATTTATTTAGATCTGCACGTGCTTCTAGTGACAAATATCTGCTAATTCAGGGAAACACCTTTAAGTACTGCAGCTGTTTTTAAATGGGAGACACAAACACAAAACCTGGTCCCTGAACGCAAAATTCCTACCTTAAAAACACAAATTTCCTTACATAAAAGTGATGCGATGTGGCTCAACTAGAGACAAAACCCTAAAATGGCCGACACACAACTATCTAAGAGGAAAATTCATTGGAAGAAAACTTCTGCTCTGATTTACATAGAGCATTACACTAATGGTGTAATACTTATCATTACCACAAGATGGCGCCCAATGTAGTGATTTCAAAGTACAGCTTGTTGAAACTGGCTGGATGTATTTACAGATGCAAATCAATGGACTAGAATATAATTGAAAATGTCATTCATTCAACTTTGAATGTGGACCTCATAATTTAGACATTAAGTGTTTGTTTCTGTTAATCCTGATTATTATGTCTTGCGGTTAATGAAAACCCAAAATTCAGATTTTCAGGACATTTCAATGTTACAGAAGACAATAAAACAAACAAACAAAAAAAACTTAAATAATAAGAGGAAGATATTCTGTTATGACAAACACAGTCATGTGTAAGGTAAGCCCCAAAAGATTATTGTTGTTTTTTTTAAATAAAAAAAAAATTAAGGTTCTTTAATGGAAAGTTGAGTGGAAATAAAAAGTGTTTAACTGCATGTATGTACCCAGAACATTGGATACGATTGTTGCACTCCTTGAAATTTGCTATGCATTTCTTATATCTATTAACCCGCTTTATAAATTTTTTTAGTTAAATATGTTGTCATTATGATTAATTATTGGTTGAGCCTGATTGGTGCCCTAAAACCAAAAGTTTGTGTCCTTGTATTTCAAGCGAAAGGACTTTTATTATTTTTCTGTAATATTAAAATTTTCTAGGATATTGAAAATCTTAGAAATATCGAAGATATCGTAGATATCTTCGATATTTCAGACTTTCATTATCAATCTATAGATTTAGATTTAAGCCATAATCATACAAATATAGGAATAAACACTTATAGTCCCCATGTAATGACACTATATAAGTTTAATTTATTTGAATTTTCTTATCAAGAATATTCTTCCTTGTGCTTTCATAACATATTAATGTGTATCTGCAACCTGACGACTGTAGTCGAGGCATATTAGGGGGAAACAATAAAATGGGTTTTGACTTTGTCGAGTATTATCAGTGTCATTCTTGACATAACCACTAGGTGGTGCCAAAGGACGTGATTTTAAAACTTGGGAGCAGATCTATTTCTTTTATTCAGTATCTTTTTATGTTTTTTATTGTAGAATCCCGGGATGTTTAAAGGGATGATGCAGAAAGTAAACCCCTTCAAGTCACGCACACAGGTAAAGATGTAAAGAACTTTACATCAAAAGAACCCGTTTTCACAAGCTGCAAACCTCTGACATTTATAACCATATTTAAGTTTTCACTGACTTCTGTTGATCCAGGTGACAGATGACGCTTGTGAGACTGACTCATCTGTTCCTTCTAATATGACTGAGGTAAATATAGCAAAGAAAGCAACAAATGAGCTGTTTGGTTATGATCTCATGAAGTTCTTTAACGTGTTAAGTTTTCTTTGTGTGTCACCGTTGGAAAGTCATTCTAAGTCCACGTACGGGTACACCTCAAAGAATTTGTCTGTCGTCAAAGTTTAGTATTTTTACTGTCACTTCAGAAAGTGAAACTGGTGTATAGAATTATTAAACATTGGGTAAAATTTCAAGCCTTTTATTTTTTTTTGTACAATTTTGATGACTATTGCGTGAAATTCATGAAAATCAGGAATTATTCATCAAATTTCAGTTTCTCAGAAAATTTTCAATAAAAAAAAGAGTTTTAAACAGAAATATCGAGCCTCTGAAAAGGTGAGTTTTGTGCACTTACTACGTGGCTAGGGCTCCTTTTGCATAAATTACTTCATCGATGTAGCATTGCATTAAGGCAATCAGCCTGTGGCGATGCTGAGATGGAATAGAGGCCAAAGTTGCTTTGATAAGTCATCTTATCAAAGTTTCTCATCTTCCTCATGACAACAGCTTGTAAATTCTCTGAGGGCCAGGTAACATTGCGTGCCAATTCAGAAAAGTTATTGGATCTGCTTTTGACACCTTTGGCAGTCTGAACGGGTGCCAATTCTTGCTGTAAAGCTAAGTTTTTTCAGCACAAGGAAACACAAAGCGCTTTAAAACTTCCTGGTAGATGGCTGTGTTAACTGTGAACTTCAGAAAACCCAGTGTACCAACACCTGCATATACCACGGTACCCCAAACCATCACTGACTGTGGAAACGTCACACTGGACCTCAGGCAAAGTAGATTTTCCATAGCTCTCCACTCTTCCTCTCAGCTTTGTGAATATGGTTGCCAAACAAAATAGAAACTTTAGTTTCATCTGAATAAATAACTTTGGACGATTGAGCAAAAGTCCAGTTCTTTTTCTCCACAGCCCAGGTAAGACACCTGTAGCTCTGCTCGACTGATGCTGTGACTCCACCCTCAGTCCACTCATTCTGAAGGTGCCCCAGATTCTGGATTACCAGTGCTCGTTCACATTTCTGACCATATGCCTCACTTCCATTCAATGCTCAGCGAATATGTTTGGATCTGGCAGATTGAATACCCCCCACTTTTGCCGTGTCTTTTTTTTTGGCTTACCTTCCTTATGGAGGGTGTCTGACTGTCCTCAGGACATTTGTCCAGTCAGCAGTCTTCCTGTTTATCGTGTATGCTATAATATGCCCATAACATCGACACATTCACTGCAAAAACACAAAATCTTACTGTGTTTTTGGTCTAGTTTCTAGTGCAAATATTATAGTACACTTGAAATGAGACAAAACTAACTTTCAAGTAACTTTTCAGGAAGATATAGGAACTTGTTTTAAGTCACTGATTAGTATTGATGGTAAAAGTACTAGCTATAAGAGAAATAATCTGCCAGTGGAACTAGTACTTTTTCATCAACATGAAGAATTCTTCACTTAAAAAAAAAGTTACTATATCCTGTTGAAAAGTCACCTGCTAGTTAATTTTGCCTCATTTTGAGTATACTAAGATATTTGCACTAGAAACTGGACCATTAATAGTTGGTAAGACTTAACTTCCTCGTGGTTTTAAAATTGTCTTTGAAATTGGCTATTATGAGACACCAAATTTTGGATTTCCATCATCCTGTAAGCCGTAATAAAGGCTTTAAATATTTCACTCAAAACATATTGAATCCAGATGTAATGATTTTTGCTTTCTGAAAGGAGAGAGCTGTCTTTTTTGAGCCGTACCTGTATACCAAAAGTGGCTTGCATTTACTACATTAGAATCGATATTGTGTGTAGTTTGTTTTGTTTAACTAATGGAGCTGATTTTGACTCAGTATTTCACTCTGACTTGTCAGGTCGAGCGAGCTATACACAGTGAGAACTCCAGCAGCTCTGAAAGTCTGGACGACAGCGCTATAGAGAGACATGTAAGTTGTGACATGCATGTCGTTGTGGTGGGTAACTTGTCATCTGTCATAGATTCAGATGTAAAAATAGAAGTCTGATGTCTCACTACAACAATGCTAAGCATGTGAGTGGGTAAAAAATCACATGGTGTTGTTGGTAACTTACTGGAAGCAATGTTATTGGATAGTGGCGTTTGTTTTTTTTAATAATCAGCATTTGACATGAGGGTAGAGATACCATCAGTCTTGAAGGAAAACAGTTTCCCTTTGATAGAATGTTCTTTCTCTCAGGCAACTCAGTGATGCCCGAGTTGATTTATATCATGCGTTTTTGACTCAAGGTCTAGAGGTGAAGTTCCCGTACTTAGAGAATACAATAAAATCACTTACAAAAAAAAATACTTATTTTGTAACTCGGATCAATTTGAAATTGATCTGAGTTACAAACTAATCCATTGCCCTCTCCAGACCATTTGGTACACAGATGCTGACACCACGCCTGAGGTGGGAAACCAGCCAACAGAGATCTCAAGGAAAAGGACTAAGGTTGGTCACCATAAACATTACCCAATCTTTATGAAAACCCCAGTTTTTGTAGTGGTGCTGTTTGTTTTTTTTCCTACCATGTGGTTCTCTTTAGATTATCTGGAAAAACATCTTAACACTGGAAATAATAATAATAATAATAATAGGATATTTTTCATGTTATTTCAAGAATAACACAACAGTGGGGACTGTTGGGATTTTATCAAGTTGAATCTTCGCTGCCATTGTTACACACTGAATGCACCACAGCATAACAGGACCTAGTTGTGAAAGTAACACTTGAATGCGTCTTTTGTCTTTCAGACTTTCATTATCAAAAGAATTCTTCCGAAATCGTTTTTTGGGTCTGGATCCGAAGTAAAGTTGACGTGTATAAACTTCTGGCATTACTTTGACGGGTCAAAATAGACATTTAGCCACCTAGCGACATTTTAGAAACTTTAAAACAAACAAAAATCCACATTGAAAATATTTTTTGCTAGGGTTGGCATAACACAATGTCTAAGAGGTGGCTCTTGTACTGAAATTCAGAAGATCTTGTGCATGACTAAAGCAATGCTAGGCTAGGTGAAAGATTTTTCTCCAGATGGCTGAAGCTGCTGTTTACCTTTTCCTCCCAGTCATTACATTCTTCACCTTACACATGAACCTTATGGGGGAAAAAAAACATTTAGAAGTATTGTGATGCTTCCCACATCTGTTATACTTTATTGTAATATTTTGAATGCATCAGATGTTCAACATGTTTATTTCTCTTCTCTTTTCAAGCATAGCTTCTCCCAAAGAAACTCTGAATGCACTCTAAATTCTTAAGTGTTCAACGTTCACCAATGCGCTTCGATGACAAGAAAGGATGTGCATCACGTACACATTACAAATAGCCTGTAACAATCACACCCTCAGGAGTGTAACATGTATATTTTCAAGATCCCTCCAGAAAGTATAGATGTAGTGAAAAAGGCATCTAAATCCTGCCTTTAAGTTATTTTTGGAAAGAAACTTTTGAGTCTTCTTCAGGCAGTGGTGCTGTTGTTATGGTAACCTCTTAAAATAGTTATGGAAAAAAAAGCTAGATATTAGTTTATCACTAATTAGGACTAATTAACTTATTAGGACATAAAATAAACCATTTCCAGGCACCAGTCAATTTGACTGTTCATTCTTTTTTTGTTTTTTTCTGATTATCCAGTATCTTTATCCTGCAATACATTCATGTTTTTATTCTCTACAGGAATCTGCAAATCCATCATCAGATGCTCAGGCGCAGCCTCAGGTTTGTGGTTTAGAACATCTGCAACAATTGTAAAAATGTTGCAGATGTTAATCACCATGCCACCTTGACCTCGGGGCATACTTTTCTCAAGTTATTTTTTTAATTACTTTTTTAAAAAGTGATTTCATCCAGTAGACTAAAATCAATCACTATGTCAAACAAATCCAAAGCAGTGGATGGAAAGTGTACATTTTAGCAGCACTTACTTTCACTTTGTAAAATGATTGTCTTTTCTCGGGTAGATTTGGGAATTAGTTGGGGATTTTTATTTTATTTTTTTAGTAAGTTTCTTGTCAACTCACACCCAGCTAATTCATTGCTTTCTAAATGCATAAATAAGGAGAAAACGTTCTTGAAAAAAGACTCACCGAGATCAGATTAGGACAGGAAAGTAGATCAATACATTTACCTGTAGGTTACTATTAACAGGGTGAGCGCTGCAATCATCTGATAAGAGCCGACATGAAAAACACAACATGAGTTCACCGAAGGGACAATTTTTACTAAGATGTATAATTTCTGAATTGGACATTTGAATCTTTTCGACGCTGTCTGTCATTTGATCTCGTTTTTTTTTGTTTTTTTTTTAAGTTAACTTTAAAATATGTTATCTTCGCTGCAGGAGGACGTTGAAGTTCAAACACTGCAGCTGGCTGAAGTACCAGTACCTGCTGAAGGAACACAACTGGACCCTCTGGACGTACATCTGTTTCTTTTTGATCTACGAATCATGAATTATATTTGAGTAGCCAGGCGCATCCTGAAAAACAATTAAAAAAAAATAAAAAAAACATTTATTTTCAGGATGAGGAAGGCCTTCTGTCATGGTGGAAAACTGCTGAAGGTAGCTTTACTCTCAGTAGTTTTTGTTGAGTGCAGCTGAAACTTCATAAAGATAACTTTTTTTTTTTTTTGTCTTTTTTTTCCCCGCCCCCCCCTCTTCTCCCACTCCAAGGATGGGATGAGTGGAATGAAGCGAACCAGAATGACGACGCTGAAGAGTATGCAAAACAAATGAGCATGTTGGGTTTTATTGTTTTGAGTTTAGGATGTAAAATGAAGAGCGGGAAAATGCTAATTTAAGACGATACTTGCTGTTTGAGCTGCGATTTAAATTCTCTCATTTTATGATGTCTTCTGTAGCTGTCTCTATTGCTTTATTTTTCTAATCACCTCCATTGATAATCATACATTTCAAATTGGGCATCTGTTTATATGGAGAGGCCCAATCCAAAGAAGCTTTGGGTTGAGTGTGTGTAAACTGTTTTTTACAACCTTGCTTGGAACACAATGAACCTTAATTTCATTTGATTTATTTGAAAGGGGGCGGTTTAATCAAACACATGACAATTCATGAGCTATGAAATGCCAGTTAGCCAAAAGGCTACTTGTAGTCTCATGGCCAGGAGGTTAAAAAAGAAAGCAATAAAATTCAACAATGAGTAAGACGCTGATTAGACTTAAAAAAAAAAAAACGTAACCCTCTACGAAGGCAAGGAAACATAACTTAAGACAATACGATACAAAAAACAATATAGAACATTATGTTGACCAGCGTTTCTCTCCTACAGTGAGAAACACTTTGTAGTGACTGACGGTCACTATAAAGATGGAAAACCACTAAAAACTTTGAAGTATTACATTATTTTGATTAAACAAATCCACTTCTTCCCTGACAACTGAAACACTTTGTGCAAAGTTCTCTCCACAGAACGCTGTGGCAAGTTGATTCTTGGGATTCCATTAGCATTTCCCTCATTTCAACCTTTCAAAACTTAACCAGTAGGCATAATATGCATATTTGTAATTGTCACTTTTTTCCCCCTTTTTCGATTAGAGTGGTGGAACAAGCCGCCGATCGAGTCTTCATGGCCGCGCGTCTTTTCGTCCGCTTCTTCAACCAGCGCGGCGCCTCCCTCCAGCAGCGCATCCTGGAGCTCATCTCCTTGGCCGACTTGGCAGACAACTTCCACAAGAAGACGGTGACGGCCAGCGTGGGCGGCGGGGTGGCCAGCGTCGCCGGGTCGATCACCACCATCACCGGGCTCATTCTGGCGCCCTTCACGGCGGGCACGTCGCTCATCGTCACAGCGGTGGGCATCGGCATCGCCACGGCGGGCGGCGTCACGTCTGCCTCGGCCAACATCACGGACACGTTGCATTCAAAGACCGACCGCAAGAAGGTGGAGAAGATGATCCAAGATTACCAGGATGAAATCAAGGACATTAAGGACTGCTTGGAGTTCTTACAAGTCAGAACGTCCACACATTCTAGACGCTAAAGTAGATTAGTATGACGGCGTATCGGGGCCATCGTGGACAGAAAAAAAAGCAGTAAATTTCCACTCAAAAAAATCCTCAAATTTTCCAGAAAAAACTCAGAACATTTCCAAAATTTGAAAATGTTAAACATTTTAAATTAAGAACACTTTTAAGTCGAAAATGTTCAACTTTTGAAACTGACATTTCCAAGTCTTTTCGAGAAATTTTTATTTTTTATTTTTTTGGCTAAAATTTACTACCGTATTTTCCGGACTATAGAGCGCACCATACTATAAGCTGCATCTTCAAACTTTTTTTTTAAACTGGAAACGTATATATATAAGCAGCACTGGGCTATAAGCCACTGGTATCTCCGCCGCTGTCGGTTTTCCACAAGGAAAACCAGCAGAGGGCTGGATTGTCTTTCAGGTGCGTCTCTGACGCTGAATCATGGATCCGTTCACGCAGAGCGGATCCATGGCAGCGGCTCTATTTCCCTCCTGTACTACCAAATCAACAGCCTTCAACGTAAAAGCTGCATCATATAAACTTCTTTGTGTTGTTTCCATGATAAGGGGGTTTGAGTTTGAAGAAATTTCCCCGTTGTGCCTACTGCTAGGTTCTAAATGAAAACTATCGCTTTCTTTAATTTCCAATTTTGACTTCTGATGATTCACTTCCTGCTAAAGAGCCCCCTGGTGGTTGAAGAAAAATCCGCAGAATTGCCACATTGGGCTATAGCTGCATGGTTCAAAGCGTGGGAAAAAAGGCCGAAAGATACGGTAATTTTTTCCTCTGAGTTTCAAAAGTTGAACATGTTCAACTTTTGAAAAATGTTCTTAATTAAAATAGTTGATCACTTTCAACTTGTGTTCTGAGTTTTTTCTAGAAAATTTGAGATCTCGTCATTTGAGGGGAGGTTTTTTTTTTTTTTTGGCAGAAATGTACTTTATTTTGATGCACAGTTGCCCAAGTATACTAGTTTTTCTTTTAGTGTGACGATTTCTTAGTGTCAGTTGCTTAGAAATGTGTGTCAAGTGCCGATTCCTAAGAGCAAAACTCGCAATCTTTTCAGGAAGGGATGGAGACGCTCGAGGAGTGGAACTTCGAGAAGTACGCCGAGAGCATCTCAAAGAAGCACCTGAACCAGAACGTCAAACATGTAATGAAGGAGGGCGGTCGGGCTGGGAAGGCTTTAGTCATCAACACGGATAGCCTGATCAACACCGTCCAGGTGCTGAGCGTCGCCGGCGGCGCTGCTAAAGCCGCGCAGGTGATGAGCGTCACCACGGGAGTCATGTCGGGCCTCTTCCTGGCCCTGGACGTGTTCTTCCTGGCGAAGGATTCCATGGAGCTGAAAAAGGGCGCCAAGACGGAGTTCGCCGCCAAGATCCGAGAGGTGTGTAAGGACCTGCAGGACGGGTTGCTGGAGCTGAACCGAATCAAAGAAGAGCTGCAAAAAACTATGGATGGGATAGAGGTGGAGGCTGAAGAGGAGGAGGAAGAGGAGGTGTTAAAGTCTGACCTGAAGAAGCTTATTAAACTTGAAGATTGAACGGTGGTGACTACGTGTTTAAAATGAAGCATCCCGGTTTTAAGGAAACAAAGAAACTAAAATGGGGCAATAGCTTTAGTAGTTTTCCAGTCGTTACTGAACAGAATAAAGTTACTTTTTTCTAAAATATTTTACTAGATTCTTTTAAATATACTTCACTACAATGTTTTATCGGACTTATTCTAAATGTGTACGTCTTCCTCTTTAATAAATGTGGTTTATTTGTATTTTGTATGTTCGGTTTTTGACATAACATGTGGAAGGCCGGAACCAGGCAGCAGAGACACGCGGAGACCGGTTTTGGTGAGGGAATATTCCAGTAAACGCTGCATGGACACCGCGTGCTCGCGCCACAATGCCGGCATGAAGGCCTGAAAAAATGTGAAAGGGCCGCCCTTATCAAAGCACGACTGGGGAAAAAAACAAACATTTCTGCCAGGAACCAAACCTTCACAAATGTTGCCAGCAAGAACGGTAAACTGGAAACAATAGAACAAAGGAGGTTAAAATGCAGCCTATGATGACGAGTAATTACTGTCACGGAGATGTTGTTTTGTGTCATAACCAACGAAAAGGAACATTTTTAGTTCCAAAAATGTTGGAAAACAGAGTTGGCGCCCTCGCGCTAATATCCAGGTGACACTTTTCACTCAAAATGTCATAAAACTGATATTTTTAAAGGGGAAAAGCCCTCACTTATTAAGTCCAGATGGAAGAGGAATTGTAAATCCAACAACTCCACCCTGTGTGGATGACTGACCTGGCCGAATGACTCTGCACTGTAAGAGCTGACTTTTCTGGTTGGTGGAAAAGGAGGCTACAAATGGAAAAGTTTAAAAATTGACAACAGACTTTGTTCCACTGAGACTGGCAGAATGTAAACTGAGGGAAAGAGTTTGGTACTTTTTGTTGAGGTGATTCTGGACTGTGAGGGCTACATGGTCACTGTGAGAATTCAAACTGATGAAAAAAATTGCACAAAAAAAAAAAACCCAGCCTCGATAATCACAACAAAATGCAGGATGTTTTTGTTTTTTGGTTTTTGTTTTTTCTTTTGATAGCTTCCTTCTCATCAAACAGGATTCATGTACTTCCTTTAAAAGCCACTTTGGGGATTTCTTTTTCTCATTCCTGTAGTCGGGGCAGGCTGTGTCGGACAGTAAAACTCTGTGCTTATGTCACTCAAGTATTCACACTCAATTTATCCTTCCCAATCTCTGTGCTTACTGGTAATACCTACAGTTTAGCTATTGTACTTAAAAAAATAAATAAATCTTCAGTGGTGGCTGACTGAAACCTCAAACTTGTGGTTGTGTTGCAGTTGAACCCTATGTAAAATATTATTTTTCCATTTTCCTTTATTTAATCTCGCCATAGCGAACAAGATTTCATTTGCAATGGGAACCTGGGCTGAAAATCTGCCTTTCAGTGGAACAGAAGATAAGATATAGTAAAAAGGAATAGAATAGAATAGAATAGAATAGAATAGAATAGAATAGAATAGAATATACTTGATCGGAAGTTCAAGTTCCAGAAAAACTCATTTGCTACTTTGTCGGTCATGTGCGTGTGAGTAATGAAAGAATCTGCACTGGCCTGTTCAAGCTGTTTACATGGTAGAGTGGAGACTTCTCCATGTCTTAGCTAAACCAGTACGAACCTCTAAACAAACTTGTTTATATAGTTTTAGATTGGTTTCAATTCAATCAAATCTACCTTTTTTTGTGTGTGTTAGGCGCTTTTTACCTCCTTTGCAAATTTCATTAACTTTGAAAGGCGAGTGCCCTGTAATTTAAATTACATTAAATGTGTGTCTTTAGATTATCGTCATCACCGGCAGTGACAACTACAGTAGGAGCTGCATAAAATACTGAAAAAAAACAAAACTCCTTTAATTTCATTTTTTTTTTAATTAGAAACATCATAAAGAAACTTGTTAAAAAGAGTTGAATACAGCTGCTAAAGAGTAAAACATTTATTTTAACTCCAGTGTCATTATTTATCATGGCAAAAACACAAAAAAGTATTTTTGGTCTACCTTGTAGTACAAACATCTTAATACACTTGAAATAAGACACAACAAACTTGTATAACTCGCTAAAGAAGTTACTTGTAAGTTAGTTTGAACTAAATAAGTCCTTAAAATGTATGTAAAGAAGTACTAGTTCCACTGGCAGATTATTTCACTTATAACAAGATATTTTTCCATGTAATAAATGAAAAAAATCTGCCTGTGAAACTAGTTCTTTTTCATCAGTATCAATGAATTATTGACTTCAAACAAGCTCCTACAGTCTTGTCTTATTACAACTGTACTATAACTAGACAATGTAAACTTGGTTGGCGAAAACTAAATATGTATTTTTTTTAAAAAAAGAGATGAAAACGCTCAGATTGCAGTAAGCTGATGAGAGCAAATTGTGGCCTATCAGAATGAAATTTAAAATATAAACACTAGAAGATCTTGGAGTCTAAAACACTAAAGTTTCTGAAAAATTAGACCCTAAGATCTTTAAAATTTCTTCTATTTGAAATGAAAACAGCGACAGCTTACTGTACATTTCTAAAATGGCTTCAAACAAGCGGAAACATTTGTCTCTTTTACGCAGTTATAAGCACAGAGGCAAGACTTCTCTATACCTCAGTCACCTTGTCAACCTGTTTACAAATACATCTCGTCAAACTAATGTGAGCTGACTCACATTAGTTTGAGGTGCGGCTCAAACAACTGGGCCTCAGCAACAGGTCAACGACCCCAGTGACTGCAACAAGTACTTTTGAAAAAATAAAAATAAGAAAATGTGTGAAGAATGAAGTCCATGCTTCGGAATTACCCAAACAATATAAACATCACTCTAATCAAAGTGCCAGATGCACTTAAGATGGATAAGAACTAATGAAAGCAAACATGAAGCGCCACCGGGCCAAGAAATGCTCCACTTTGATGTGTGAGACAGGCGGCGTGACGAAGAACGAGTTATGTCTGCTGAAGCAGGTTGTGCTACTTACTGATTTATGTGATGTGCATAGTTTGTCGCCAGCTGCCAACTGGTTTGTTCGTTGTGTGTGCTGAAGTGAGTAGTTACACTTTCCATTTGCCAAATATCTTTAGGTTACAGTTTTGTTTTTTATCCACGGCTTTGTACGACCGACAAAGCAGTGCCTCAGCTCCAAACTGAGGGAGAGGCCTCTGACGTTTGTGGCAACAAAACCACGGGGCGACTCTGATGAGTACAATCACAAGTAAACAAATGAAGGCAACATGTTCTTTCTCATCACGAGCCTGTATTAAACAATAGGCCACGTAAAGGAAAAAACACTGCTTTTTAAAAAGGAAGCATAGTGTCAAATCTGACGCGTATGTAAAAGTTCCAGAAAAAATTTAACTGGTTTCTTTCGCATTTCAGTTTTTAATACCAGAATGGCTTTCTTTTAAGTTTTGAAACTGCAAAGTCAGGCTTCTTTGTTTTAACCGTTTTTTTTTATAAATAAAAGAATATACTCAGAGAGTGACAAAAGGTTAGCAAAAATCACATTGCAATATACTTATTTCAATGTAATAAATAGGGCAAAAATTTCAACCCCTAAAACAGGGGCAACCTAAACAAAAATTGCTTAGAACCACAAGAGCTACAGTTGAAACAAGAAGTTTAAATACCCCTTAAGATATGAAGAGGTGGCCAGGAGTGAGGATGACGGAGAAACGGAGGAAGGGGCAGACAAGAGGACAGAGGGGAAGGTAAAGACAATGAAGATAAAGATAAAGATGAGAGACAAGCAGACAATGCTTCTGCTGCATGTGTCTGTTATGTGTCATCGGTAACAGACAAAGGCTGGATCAGTAAGCCCAGTTAACCAGATCCAAAATTCATTGTGAAACAGTGCTTGAACCAAGTACACTTTGGCCTTTCAAAGGTTGTGGTACCAGAAATTTTCATGGCTCCATGTCGGTCTTGGCGTTGAGGGCGTAGTGTGTTTTTTCTGCCCTAAAGCATTTAATTGTCAGAATCACCTCTAGCCACGAATGCAGATGCAGCATTCTTTGGAATAAAGCATACGAACAATTTACCACGCACGAGAGATCTGCTAGTCATAAGACTGTCATGACAACACATTTATGAAGATCGGTCAGTACGGGTTGAGAAATGCGCGTAGCAATCAGCAAGGAGATGTCTTTTGAATAATACGCAGATGTTTTCCAGGCAGGGTTTGCCTTCCAGGGGCCATGGAAGTGGTGAGGGAAATATTGAGCCGGATCTGAATTACAGGGGATGATCTCTGTCAATCAAGAGGTAGAAAGCACGGAAATGTTGGCCTGAGTCTTTGGAAAAATACAGGGAGTTGGAGATTCTAAAAATGTCCTTCCAGAGAAGCATGCACGCCTTCGATGGAGTGCTTTCAGTTGTTGCCTGTCAGTTGCAAAACAAGAAGCGCAGGGACTTTTCAAGGTCCTTACTCAAAGGCAACAAAGCTGCGTGAGACTCTCCATTTCATTACTCTCCTTGTATCTGTATCCCGTCTGTACCTCACAGGTACTGCGCCTGCACATATAAGTGTCCTCTCCTCACTACGACAGGACTAAGTTCTTCAAAGTCTTGGATGCTCATAACGTGCGGTTTCAGGAGATTCAAGCAAAAAGGAATGGAAATGTTAAGACATCTGGAACAAGTCCTTTTCACAGGATAGACATACTGTGGTCAGTACCCAGAATTCAGCCCAGACATCCTGGAAGTTCAGCTTGCATTTAGGACAAAGTACAGCTTTCAGACTAGCGCTGACATTGTTGCTGTTCAAAGAGTCGCCCAAGTACTCCTAGTCATACCTGTCTCATCATCAGAACCCGAAAGACAAACAACATCCCTCACACTTTGAAAAGCTTTATACACTGCTGGGTTTGACTTAAGTCATACTGTTTTAAAGATAATTACCCCTCACACTAACCCAGTGCTTCTCAACTCCAGTCCTCAGGCCCCCCTGCTCTGCATGTCTTAGATATGTCTCTATTTCAGAACAGCTGATCCAAATGATTGCATGACCTCTTCTGCAGCCATCAAGTACTGCAGAACCCGGTTAATCACACACAGATTCAATCCAGGTGTGTGGCAGAAGGGGAAAACCTAAAACATGCAGGGCAGGGGGGCTTGAGGACTGGAATTGAGAAACACTGCACCAACCAAATGTTTGTAAATGTCTGAATACAAAGAAAGGTACAAAAAAAAAGAAAAAAAAAAGTTCTCTATAACTTTTCGAGTATTTATCAAATAGAAATCATTTTGGTAAGTCTAACTGACCAAAAAACAAAAGAAGTTTGTTGTGATTCAACTTCAGAATGAGAAACAGAAGTGTGTGTGTCTTTTTGTTCGGTGTATGTCAATATCTGCTTTCAACTGTACATAACCCTTCAAAAGAAAATAGAGTATCTTCTGATAGTAAAAAG
Organism: Girardinus metallicus; assembly: GCA_903067095.1. Taxonomy (NCBI): domain Eukaryota; kingdom Metazoa; phylum Chordata; class Actinopteri; order Cyprinodontiformes; family Poeciliidae; genus Girardinus; species Girardinus metallicus. The sequence goes on from CAEGAE010045343.1 coordinate 31,738, forward strand.
AAATCAACACATTTTCTTTATTGAAATGTTTACAAAAAGAAAATTCTGAAAAGAAACTGGTATAAAAAAACAACAACCATCTACTCATCAATTTTATGTAAAGAAAGAGGATATGATAGATGTTATGTTCAGTTTACTGAAGAGGGAGTTTTCAGTTATGCATATTTAAAGAATACACACAAGTGTTTGACCTAACGATTACCTGCCAGTCAAAGTAAAAGCGTGCAGGTTTTCAGCTGACTGATTTGCTACATCCCTTTTTTGTCCCCCACCCTCCCCCGCTCAGCTGATACAAGCGTTAGCAGGTTTTGATGCAGCCAAACAGACAACCAGGATCTGACGAAGTCATCCATGTACTTTTTATCTTAGTCAAACTGTGCTGTGTGACAAGGGTGTCAACATTTTCACAGCACATCACCGAGACACATGCAAAGTGAACACACAGGGAATTTCAGGAATGCCAAAAAACAATGTTGAAATAAAGGCAACCTGCCAGTGAGACACTTGTTTGCGTCAATGTTTGCTGTTCGGCAGGTCTGCCCAGTTTCATTAATGTTGCTTAGTTTCATGCGCTCACATAATTTGGTGTTGCTTTGACAACATGGGGGGCACGAATGGGGTGGAGATATAAAAAGTCTTTATCTACAAACAGTCTGATGGGATGACCTGCAAGAATGGCAGAATTACATAAATAAGTTGGAGACTGACTATGAGAAACCAGAAGTTGTTTTAGGTTTGCTATTGCATATTTGTTTAAGACGATATTCAGACTAGCTTTGGGCAAATAAGACAACAGTGTCTAATCGCATGTTTCATGTTAGTGATCAAGGTAGAATTACAATGTTTGATTGGGAAATAATAATAATAAAAAAAAGCTTAGCAATGCTTTAAGGCAGGGGTGTCAAACTCATTTTCTTTTTGGGCCACATCAACATCACGAACATCCTCAAAAGACCAGTTAAGGCAGAATGTTTTGCCAATGCTACCCATTAACAAAATGTTTAGACATTAATAGATAGCTGTCTATGCGTTCAATGAGTGGTCTCCTTTAAACTACATAATACTGAACATATTTTCCCATTAATGTAATGTGGCAGCATACAGATAAAAAGTGCTTTCATTTGAATGATAAAATAATACTTGAACATACAACTGCTATGTTTAAAGTTAAATATTTTTGTCCTTATAGAGTCTAGAGTTTCTCAACCTTTTTTGGGCCAGCGTCCTCCTATCAATCATTCAGGTCCCCCTTCAAAGAAGATGTAGGCTATTTGCACTGAATACTGTTTTATGATTGATATTACTATCATTATTGTTGCTGTCTTGAGTCGTATTGTTGTTTATTGTTATTGGGTGCTGGTCCTTTCGAACTTTTGCCATGTTATAAATTTTTCATTTCTTTGTCTTTTCGTATCCGACTTTTTGAGTAAAAATGAAAAGCTGTACGTACAAGATGTTTATTATCAGTGACTTTCTCCCTTAAGTATGTAAATGTTGGTTTATAAGCTAAAATTATAAGGTTAGCTAAAATGCACATGTGTTTTTAGCACATAAAAAAATATGTGCTTTCACTACCATGTTGTCTAACATTGACTTACTCCATTCATTATGTTAAGTTTAGCCTTAATACCAAAAGTAGCTAAAGTGCTAATCTTAGCTTAATTGCTGCCATTAGTATGTGGGCTATCACTAGCATATTGACTAATATTTACTTATTCCATTCAGTATGCAAACCTTAGTATATGAATCAAACCTGACTAAAATGCCACAGTTAGCAGAAGTGCTATCAGTAGCTTGTGGATTACCACTAGTATGGCTAACATTGACTTGTGCTCCATTTAGTATGTAAGCATTGGTTTATGAGCTAAAATTAGCTAAAATGGTGTGATTAGCATGTGGCCTCTCAATGGCTTGTAGACCAACACTGACTTACTCTATTCAGTATGTTTTACAACTGAGAGCTTACTGCAATGTTTTACATTTGCTGATAGGAACACATGTTAAAATTAGTAGACTTCCAGATGTAGCCTACCGGAAGGTGTGTTACACTAGTAAATATCTGCTGTCCAGGTAATTTCTCTTAATTTCTACTTAATGAGTAGAACATCCGGAACATCAAAACCACAATCGGTGAAAATATTGCGCAATTTTATAAACTTCATAAAAAATAATATAAATAATTTTTCTTATTAATTATCTTTCATCAGATAATTATTTATCTGATGAAAGATATACTGGCATGTTTACATATATACAGGCTATTTTTTTTATCAGAGTAAAATAGCTAGAAGTTGGCAAGAAGTAGCGAAATGTGGATACAAAGTTCTCCTAAGTCTTTGTTATATTTCTTCTGAATGTTCTTTATTTTGATTTTTAAAATGTATTGTTTTTTAAATCTGCCACCGCCATTCATTAAATTTCATTAGACAGCGTGAAATCTGAACTTATTTGTAATGTTGGTGGGAACAGAGCGTTCACAAGCAGTTGGCTGGTCAAGCATTTCTCAGCCCCGTGCTTTCAGGTGTTCCTCTGTGCTTAACATGCCATCCCTAAAGCAATGAATGAATTCACAAGCATGTCGTCTGATTATGGGAAAGCATTGTAACTATCTGTCAACATAAACAAAGCATTTTGAAGCAGAAAAACATGCAAAACAAGCAGCGCAGGCTTGTTGTACATGTTTCCCGACCAACATCGGGAATCACCAGTTTCACACTGGTATTAGAAAATATACCACTTGTAAGAAAATAACGTTTTTCCAGAACAGACTATCTATCTGCCTTTTTTTCAAAATGTTTCTCATAAAAGTTTTAACAGGCCTGATTCCTCTTCGCAAATTTGGAACACAACACTGTTACGTTCAAGTACTGACTGCATATGAACTCTAATGCAGCTCATGATGTGGTGACAGGGAAAACAAGATGTGTGTGGTACTCCAGTTTCCTTACGCAGCACACACACGTGGTCAGGTTAAATTAACTGATGATTCTAGATAGAGTTTAAGAGCAATCTAGCAGAAAAAAAAACAACAAAAAACAGGTGTACACTGAAACTTCTCTTACTCATTCTTCAGTGCGAGCATGAGTGTGGTCTCAATGGAATGAATTCAAATCAGCTGTGGGAAATAGGATACAGTGAAATCTTACAGAACTGACAAAACTGTACAAACTGACAATACTCTTAAATGCCTCAACATTTACCAAAAATGTACTAAATTTCTGGTGATAAATCTTAGCAGAAGTAACGCTTATTTTGAGTAGAAATGTTGGAATTAGCTGAAAACTTTGATTACAAAAAAAACCAGAAGAAATCAAATGAAGAATATGAGTTCAAAGCTAAAAAAAAAATAGCATCATTTGAAATAACTGGATACCATAGTTTGTGGAAAACTGAAAAGATTTAAAGGGTTGAGTACGAGTGTGAGTGTTGTCTATGCAAGAGTGGAAAGGCTGAGAAAGACAGGTGTTCTGTTGACTATGATAATCAGTCAGCACCAATATTTTTATTAAAAAACATAAATATGTTTTTGAGAGTTACAATTGTCCTCTCCAAACTCATATGTGCAACAAGCCCCTGCTTTTGAGCTGGGTTATAAAAGTTGTTCATTCCCAAAGCCTAAAGTGCTATAAAGTATGAAAATACATTACTTAAGGTAGGTTTTGCTGCCACAGCAGCCTTAATGGGCAGCCGGAGTGATGACACCCTGGCATTGGTAGTGAGCAGACGGTAAATACAGAGAATTTGTACGCTGCTTGTTTTTATTGCTGAAGTATGTGCGGTGTGGTGGAGTCAGACATCCTGTCAGTCTGCTCTGTTTCCGCCTGAACAAGTGTCAATGGAAATGTTTACATGTGTTTTGTTGTTTAACTGCTTGCCTGCAAGTGAATGCCAACCAATTAAATTGTATTATTTTATTTCATATTCTTTCAATCACGATTGAGAGAAAAAGCAACATTGACAACAGGAAGAATGTTTTTTGTGTAAAACCCAATGTGACTTAAGTTTTAAAGGCCTGAGGCACCCATGTATGAAGGCTATAGCAGTAGTGGAAAAGTTTTCTTTGTGCATTTCGGCACCATAAGCTGGCAGAACAATACTGACAGGTGGAAAGCTCTAGTCATGAACATGCATGATCTGGGTGGATCAGTTAAACCTATACCTTTTGACTAGTTTCCTCTCATGGCTTAGCCATGACAGTCATAATATGATTATTTTTTTCTCATTGTTGAATGAAAAGTTGTGTTTTCTTTTTGTTGCAACATAAAAAGAACAGTAAGAAAAGAAGAAAGTAAACCTGTCAAATCATCCTTCACCACTCTAAGCCCCTTCTAAAGTTACCGCAAGCCTACCAGTATTACTATACCAGCGAAGAGAGAAGTGCCGATCCGAACGAGGCAAATTTACTTGAGTCCATCAAAACCACCACCTCAAGACTCTCCATTGCTCAGTCTCTTAGAGAGTGCTTTGCACAGTCACGCCTCACCCAAGTTGCTGGCTATATTCACGGCCACAAGATTATGAAATAGACCATAAGGGAGTTGCTCTAGACTGGGGTAGAACCAAACTAGACATTAACCAGTTAGAGTGAGGCTGAACAATGGAGATGTGCCCTGACATTGCCTAGAACCAGTTTGAGAAAACCTCTGCCTGCAGTCTGAGGTTGAAGAGGCACATCATCGGACTTAGAAGACAGAGAATCTATGAAAAGCTTGTAATTCTCACAGCCCCTGGGAAACAGAGGAACATGGAGAACCTAATTTTTCTTTTTTCCTAGTTTTAATAATCCTTTCTTGGAACCCTGAGAATATTATTGAAGTGGTAGGGGATTAGCAGCATCTGTATCATCATTTTCATGACTGTTGGTCAGATGACAGGGCGTAGGAATGTGGGCTAGGCTGCACATGCTGGGATTCAGGTTTGATGTGAAGGTGTAACCCAAGTATTAGAAAGTCTAATGATACAGCTATGTGACAACGATTGCGTTGACAACAGGTGCAGAGGTGGAGAATGGCATACTGGGGACTCTTGTTCTACCAACAAGTCTCAGCATCTACTTCACCAGTCTAGGGGCTGCTGCTGAATGCAAATACAAGATGATCAGCAGGTTTGAGTGAATGTCTTGATTGAATTAAAATATGATCATTAGGGATTACTGGAAGCTAACAGGAACTGGACAGAAAGGCATGACAAGAAATTGGGCAAAGTTGGCAATTATATAAACTGGGGTGGAACTGAGCCAATGCTGAACACCTGCCAGGAAACTGAGGAAGGATGATTAGGAATAATGACAAAGCACAAACAAATCCATGGAGACTGTGACATCAGCAAGACAAGATCTAAACAGAAAAAAGCCAAACAACCAAAACAGAACATGCCTAAAATAAGCCAACCAGAAATACCAGAAACACTAAACACAGCAAGAAGACATACATACTGTTCTAAAATGAGAAGAACAATGCAAACTTTGGGATGACCAACAAAAACTCCGCCTTTGTAATAAGGTGTGGTCTAGGCTTGTCCCAGTGTTACGCAGGTGCTAATTAGAAACCAAGGAACACGATGGGGCAAAATAAAAACGTATCTTGCACTGCCACTGACAAACCAGTTTTCTGCATTGTTGTGTTTGATTTTGAATGTTAACTAATACGCTTGTACATTGCTTTAATTTATCAGATCCTGGGGCGAAAAGACATATTTAGAGTGTTTTGACCTGTCAGGAAAAACTCTCTCTATTTGGTTGAAAGAGTGGCAAGAAAAAGGTGAAGCATTATACCAGAGTTCGGTATTAGAACCTCTTGCATCACAACAATAGTAGTATAAGACTAACAATAGTGTAACGCTCGTCTCAATTTTCACTCTCAGTTGTAATAAGGTACCTCACATAGTAGGTATGAGTTGTATTAATTTTTAAGAGTTATGTTAATTCCAACTGCTGGGATCTCACTTGGTCAGAATAGAAGTGATGATAGAGCAGAAATGTGGAATCCATAGCAGCCAAATTCTTTGGAAAGTAGAGGTTGTCAAGGACGGCCAGCTGCTGCAAGAAAGTCTCAAAAACATCTACACTAGTCCATTCATTCCAAATTCCTTTTTATTTTATTAAAAAAAAAGTTTGATCTCATAAAGTTTCAATGTCATTTCAGCTACAGGTAAAAATGCAGAAAAAAAATTTCAGATCTCAAACATTGTCTCCACACAAAATGCTATTGTATTTGCTGTTTTTGATTAAATTAATGTAATCGGTTTTTCCTATCTTATGATTTGAATATGTTTCCACCCATTCAATTGTAACTCTGTTCACTTTAATTTTGCCATTTTCCAAGATCATGTTTGTTGGAAAGAGGCTTGATATAGATATATCTTCAAGTTACTTCCACTTCGTATTCCAAGGTCTTACATATTTTCAGACAGATCTATGGCCCTGATGGAGTTCTGAAATTTCTACTTAATCTTAAGTAGCTGAACAAATAACTACATGATGAAATCTGGATTATGGTACATTTTAACACTTGAGAAAATCTACAGTATTTTATTTAATATGCAAAAATTCCGAGAATTCAAAAAATTCTAGAATTCTAAGAGCAGAGTCTAAAAACACGGTCTGTTCTTAGACCTTTAACATGTCCAAGTTAATTGTATGAGGTACATTGAGACATTTTTCCAGTCACTTCAAAAGAATGTTCTTACCTCATGCCTGTGTAAAATTACAAAAAAACTACTTGTTTCCTTGATCTAACCTCTGTCACAATCAAATCTGTGTTTTGGGAGGCTCTTAAAGTAAACTCACCCAGGAACATACCACACCTATAACTGTTTTTTTTCCCATCTCCCTCAGATTTTATTGACCAGTCTCCTCCCTCCCTCTAGGAGATAAATAGTGACACGGATTAAACAGGTGTCACAGATTCACCTGAGCATCAGAAACAATCTGCCTGCAAATCATACCTGGGGATTAAACATCACATCTACAAGACATTCTTAGGAATTATCTTTAGCACTGAGGATAAAAACAATTTACAGGTAGGTACAACAACCAGTTTCAATTTTCTTTTTATATTTTTACTATATTATACAAAAAAATGACAGTTTTAACCATCTGAGGAATGTTAAGTGCTAATTCTATAAAGAAGCTTAGATATCTGCAAATTAGAAGTTCTTTGGCGATGTGAAATAAAAACTCACTATTTAGATATTTCTTAAAAAAATATTTAATATGTATAAATTGTTTTATTAGGAATATCAAGCAAAACTTATTCATTAAAATTTTTTAATTTTAGAAAATTTGGCAAATTGATTATCTTTTTGAAGATCTTACATATAACTGAAGCTAAGCCCTTACATTGCTTAATTAAGCTATCTTACCTTTTCCAGACAGCATGGATAAACTACTGATCCTCAGTGTTCTCTTGGTGATGCTATCTTGGGCATTTACGGCCACAAATGCTCAGGCAAACACAACAACAACAACCACGGCGGCCCCAGCTACTACTACGACCACGGCGGCCCCAGCTACTACTACGACCACGGCGGCCCCAGCTACTACTACGACCACGGCGGCCCCAGCTTCTACTACGACCACGGCGGCCCCAGCTACTACTACGACCACGGCGGCCCCAGCTTCTACTACGACCACGGCAGCCCCAGCTTCTACTACGACCACGGCGGCAGCAGCTACTACTACGACCACAGCAGCAGCAGCTAGTACTACGACCACGGTGGCCCCAGCTACTACTACGACCACGGCGGCCCCAGCTTCTACTACAACCACGGCGGCCCCAGCTACTACTACGACCACGGCGGCCCCAGCTACTACTACGACCACGGCGGCCCCAGCTACTACTACGACCACGGCGGCCCCAGCTTCTACTACGACCACGGCGGCCCCAGCTACTACTACGACCACGGCGGCCCCAGCTACTACTACGACCACGGCGGCCCCA